>JASANB010001780.1:0-46839 GCA_030248155.1 Sabatieria punctata
TTTACGAACATTGCTCACACGTCTTGCTTCATACAGTGTCTGAAAAACGTTGACTGTGTTCCGGTGCGTGTTGTGTGCAGGGTTGCCAGGTTGGGGGTTTTACCCCCAAACCTGGGGGTATTTTGCCACCATTTGGGGGTGAAAATTTTATCTGGGGGTTGGGGTACAAATCTGGGGGATTTGGAAATTTTTTGGGGGAATTTGCTAAAATTTAGGGGATTTTTTGAGAGTTTCGGGATTTTTGAGAATTTTCTTCTTCGGACTGATGATTGAATGTTATTTATTTTTACCAGTGATGAATCAAAGTTCAACACATTGTTTGAAAAAATGTAATGTCATCGATCTGTCGACCAAAAATCGAGGTTTGACATGCTGTATTCTGAAGAACTTTTATGAGGAATTTTCAAAACTCTACGTTAGAAATCTTTTTGCAACAGTAAAAAAAATTAGAAATATTGCGTGGGTACGCGGCATTATATAAAAATGTCTCTTAGAAGCAACGTGAAGTAAACTAAAACCGTGTCATAACTTGAAACAAAGTAGGTAAACTGCAGGTATGCCTATTTTTCATTGAAATAATTAATTAATTAACTTTCCCATGACTGTACGACTCCGAAACGTGCCCTATACTGCTGATGCGTCCCCTAGGGGTAGACTATTTTTATATTTGGAAAACAGGCCCTCCGGAGCGTGCCCTGTACGGATGCGTCTCTAGGGGTACCTATTTTTATATTTGGAAAAACAGGCCCTCCAGAGCGTATCTATACTGATGTAGTGATCATTGGACTCGTAAGGCGAAGAGCTTTCAAATGATATGTAAATAAGTTTACCATATTTAGACGCTTTTGAAATTTTGGAATTTTGCCCAAAAATAATCGGTAATCGATATTTATCGGTAAAACTTGTTAATTTATAATTAATTATGATCATTAAAAACTTTAATTTATGTTTGGGATCCGTTCCTGATCCCCCCAGCTACACCTGATCCCTTTGTTGGACATGGTTTTGCGGCCCATATATGCTAACTGTAGGAGCTATTTTTAGGGTTAGGGTAGGTAATGTAGCCAGTCGATACTTCAGCTCAACCCTACCGATTGGTAGGTTCTGTCCCTTGTTTCGACGGATAAGCTTCAATTCAATTCAAAGCAATACCCAAGGCGTAGAACGTTTATCAAGAATGGTAGCACCTACGTTCTGCGGATTTAGCTACTGTACCTCCCTAATTAAGGCGGAGGTTCGACGAGAAAGAATACTAAATTTTAGAATAGCCAGAGCAAGTTTTTGTACGATCCATTTGTGAATGACATCAAATCAAATATCTTCTTGATACGGATGCTGGAATATTTGCTAATGCGCTCGTAAATGAGTTTTTTACGATAGTTTGTTTTTACCCTAAAATAATCCTAATCAGTCTAATGCATTGGTTTTTTAGTAATTGAGTTGAGTTTGTCTCTGTCTCGGATTTTGGTCCTCCAGTTTGTTAACCGTTTGTATGATGTCCTACTTTGATCGTTCTTTTGATGTAACCTCTTGATCGCTGTGCGACACAAAACTAGATAACTCATTTTCCTCGCCATAGCAATTTTCGGCTGTTGTCCTCCGTGTAGCGAGGAGTTTTACGGGGTGGTGACGCGATGCGTCCCAAACTCCTCCAGTCCCTCCATCACTCATCCTCTTAAGATATAATGTGTCCAATCGAGTATCTACCACCTGAGGATATGGTGCGAGCGAGTGTGAAATTTTCTGAAAAGATGAGAGGAAGAAAAGTTATTTGGTCCTGCCGGGCTAAATAGTGTCCGGATCAAATCTGACGCGGCAAGGGCTTTGGGACGTATGAGGACAGCACGGTTTTACAGACAGAAAGACGGTAATAAGGACAGAAAGCCGGGGTGTCTTGTAGAGAGATCAAAGCTATTCAGCCGTCAATGTCGACGGTCCAATTGAGATAAGAGCTACCTGGGGCGAGGGTCAAGTTAGTGCTGTGGGCCGCCCTGTATTTACTGCATTGAGCGGTCATTTGCTTTTGTGATTAGTTGCCGACCGGTCTCTGTCACTGTTCGTGCGATTATCCTTTATTCATTCTTGAGCTGTTTTTGCAGCTTATTTGTCTGCTAACGTTTGGCGTGTCGTTTTGTGATAGGTCAGCTCGCCGTACCCAGCCTAATGCTGTTCTTGTCGGGCGCTGGAGTAGGCTAATTGTGCATAGATTTAGTGACGGCGCTGTCGTGTCAAATCTGTATCAGTGTCAAGTTGTTATGGCTGCCGGTCAAAGTATGTTGACGTCCTTCACGCCACACAGGTTTGCGGTCGTGTAATTGCATTGTGGCGTTTGCGAAGTGACACAAACCAAACGAATGGCATTTCTATCTGCTGCATGCTGTGATGTAGAATTTTCAATTTGATTTTTGCTTCATTTAATTACAGTTATATTATGGAATCGGTTAATTAAGGTTTATTGATTAATTAAATTTATCGAGATGATTTTGCGTTATTTTCAATTAAATGTTTCTTTCACCCCTCAGAATTTCAAATTTGCAACTATTCAGACATTTAACATTAGAAGAACTTAGTTTGAAAATTACTAAGTGTTAAATATTATTATTTTTATGAAAAGCAGGAAACTAAATGCCATAAAAGAAAACGAAGTTTGTGAATTCAAGCCTAAGTGCTTGAAAACTGTTTACCACTCCAATGCAAACATATTTATTTACATTCAGCACAAAAATAATTGAAATTCTGAGCGAGCGAATTACATAATATAATTTCAAATTAATTAAATTGAAATTAAAAACCATTTTAATTTAAGAATGTGTATATCAATTTCAACTAAATTATTGTTTAACATCACTGCTGCAGAGTGAGTGCTTAATCTGCTTTTTTATGCTACGTAGGTGCACAATTTTCGCCAATATTACGGCTTTTTCGGCGTTTGCTGCCGTTACTGTAGCAAATGTATGTATATTATTGACATGTAGACAACAGGGTTCTATAATAAGGAGTTAGGTTCTTGTCAAAAGAAGCGATTTTCTGACAAGCGTCTTGCTACATTATCAACTTTCCTTCCGATTAACTTTACATACATTCTGCGTTTGTAAACTCAGCCACATCAAAATGTAGTTTTCGCAATTATGACGTTTTTTGAGCTTGTTTCATAGGAATCGCCCAAAGGCCGTCGCCGTTTTTTGCACTTCACAAAAAACTGGCATTGAATATCGCTAGCAGCTTATTTACTGCGTATAGTTTTCGTAGTGACCAGTTAAACAACCCACTGTGGGAGAAAAATCCTGATACGATGTACAGCTGTAGGTTTAACAATATGAATTTCCTGTTTAGAACAGTTATGTTAGACCAGAGCCTCTGGCAGGCCTGTTTTTACGTGAGATGTTGGCACTGACAGCACCTCCTCATCCTATCTGTTACATCTCTGCTGCTTTACTACACCTTTGAGCACATAGTTTTCACTTGTACATTGTATTCCCGTCTGAAAGCGCGAGGTGAGAAATGGCGGTAGTAATCGGTCTGTGCCTAGGTTATATTGTACACAGACTTGTTCAGTATCCCATGAGTATTGCGTTGTTCAGTATTTCAATAGCCGTTGACCGCCTATCCTAATAGAGGCAATTTTGTCCATTGCACGTCCGGGCGGTGCGGGGCGATGATCGAGGTTTTATTTGAATTTGGTACAAAAATCGGCCTTCACCCCGACTGCCCCGTGCGCGCTGGAGTCTAGCTGTGTCTGTTTGAGGTTGTTTTCAGAGAAGCTTTCAATCGGCAAGTCTCTCAAGTGAACTGGGTCGCTGCTGCTTTTGTCGTCAAATGGAGATTTTGAACGGACACTCGCTGCGCGCCGACGATCTTCGTCGATTGGTGAGTGGTGTGTGTGCTGTCTTGAAAATGATACGATCGATCGGGTTGTCCCATTTCGCCTCTTTTATCGGCATGTTCTATCTCTCGGGCAGCTCTAGTTGTTGCTGCCGCAGCCAAAGTACCGATTTGTCGGGGTCATGTCGGCATTGCCTCGAGCTTTGTTTCAATACCTGGGAAAGTATCTGCTCTGCCTCTGTGATGGATGTTAGTTTTTGTGGCTGGGTGGGTATAGGCGTAGGGCAGTGCCAGCGTAATTCGAACATTTTAAACTCCAAAACTATATGGCCACTGTAAGAATGAAGGAAGGGTCACTTTTTGGCATGCGCGGAGTGCAATCATCCCTAAGAAAGTGCCATTAAACGTATGCGACGACGCTGTGTACCTCCTCCACATCGTAAACGCCTTGTAAACAGTGGGACGGCACAGACGGCAGGAATCGGTTCTCACTGTGGCATCCATTACGAGTGCACAGTGTTGCTGTCTGTGACGTGTTTGGTTTTAGTTTTTGCCGTGCATAGTTTGGCCAAGGACAACTGTCCGGGTTTTTGTAGGTTTTGGTTTGGTTTGTTTAGGACGGCACGGAGTTAATCAAATTGTCACTGCGCAAAACGCCCAACGAATCTACCTTCGGCCTCAAATTGAAAGGTGGACGCAAGACCAGAGGACACTCGGCCATCAGCGTAGCCTGCGTCGAACCGTTCAGTGCTGCTTGGAGGTACTGCGCTTTCACTTACTGGACATTTCACAAAGAATACTTTTCTTTTCTTTATGAAATTCGGAGGGCTCTCTGCAGTTCCCTTGGCAGTTTAGGTTTTTAATGATGAATATTACAGTAGAAACTTATAGTGGTTGGTTCTTTAGTCAATAGTGCTTCTCCTCTTCTCCTTACGCTGCGAGGCTCATTTCTGTTCGTCGATTCACTTTTACTCCTATGTAAAGTGATTAATCATATTGTAGGAGGCACTTTCTTTACACTGACGGTCTACGCAAAATATATCATCATTTTTGAATAAACCACTTTTTCCAAAAAACGCCGAATAAACTGAAGAATTAGAGTTTAGCGTAAAAATGCGGCAGGAGGGAGGACTTTCGCATATCCTCCAACTTTAAGCTAACGACCAGAAATTGTTGTACTGGTTTACGAGAAATGTGAAACGCGCTTATCTTTTTGGTGGCTGCTTTAATTTTGTTGTTTGCTGTTGTGTACGTAGCGTGCATTGTCTGAGATGCCGACTGCCGTTATCGATGGTTGTGCTGTAGCTCGAGCATGACTGTACGGCAGTACCCGTTTGTGCTAGGCGACGATTGCATAGCTAAAAACTGCTGCACACAAGGTCAACCGATGGCCGTTGAATAGAACTGTATAGTTGGAGTAGTACGTGCAGCAGAAGACACCTGTTCCAGAGCAGAGCGCGTGCAGGAGGACTGGCAAGTGTTGATGCTAAACGGAGAGAGTTTGCTCGGACTGAGTCTCAAGGATGCCAATGATTTGCTGGTGAATGCAGAAACCTGTTGCCAGCATATCGATGTGATCTTGCTCAAAAAGGTACATGTTTAGTGTGTGGGAATCATGTTTTGAGCAGATTTAGGCGATAGACAGGTTTGCAGCGAGCGCAACCACAACACGACGACCCATCGAACTCGTCGTTAAACGCAGTCATGGATGATCGGCCGTCTCGTAATCGGTCACAGGAGGGAGGTGATGCCCGAATTCTCAACATAGTTCTCTACCGGAAACACCACTCCAACATACTCTTCCAAGAAAACTCTGTCTCGGCTGTTTTCAAAAGAAAGTCACTCGGATTTAGTATTGTGGGCGGCGTCGACTCTCCTCGTGGTCAGATGGGCATATTTGTCAAAACCATCTTCCCAAACGGTCTGGCCGCCGAAAGTGGCTTGCTGCGAAAAGGTACGCACTTTACATGTAAAAGATCATCCGCTGATGGTGGTTGGGTGTCTGGTCCCAAATATGATCGTCGTACCTTGCTTCGTCATAAACATACTGTACGTAGTACATATAACGTGTCCGGGGCCGGGGAAGGAAGGTGTGATCGGCGGCACAGTTGGTGTAGTGGTTTAGGCCGCATAACCACTGTGCGCGTGCTCGTTCGCTCATCTTCTCGGCGCGGCAAGAGCGCGGCAAGTTTCTTGCCGCAAATAGTTGGTCGTCGGCACAAAGCTCCACCCAGGCCACCGAAAGCTGGTGACAGCTAGTAGGTAAACGGGAACTGGACTGGGCTGGATCTGCCGTTGCAAAAAAGCCGCTCCACAAAGCATGCCGCGTTGGAGGAGATCTACGATGTGAGAAGCTGTCTGAGAAACCAATTATGCCGGGAGCCCTCTGGCATACCGGGCACCGACGGCCGGCCATCGGGAGCTGACAGCATAATGACGTCAACATGCCAGGCGCTTTCTTAGTGACTGGCATCCAACAGCATGGCTAGGGCCAGGGGAGTGGCTGGCAGTGAAAGAAGGGTAACGTCCGAGATGACGAATAACGGGGGTCGCGAAATTGACCACGAGTATGATCGTAGGCCGTAAGGATCGGATCGATGTGATCTAGACGATAAAAATTTCAAAAATCTCCAAAACGCATGGAAATGCGGTTTTAGCACGTTTTAATTATAGGGTTCATGTGGGAACTGGAAAGTCAGGGAGTCATGGAAAATTCAGGGAATTTAAAAAAATCAGGGAAAAGTCAGGGAATTTGGTTTCTGGTCAGGGAAAAATTTGATTGCTAGCTGTAGAAACACGTTGGCGCCAAATGGTCCTATCAGCACATTACAAGCAGCCCTATTGAAAATCGGACTTCTGACTTTCTTCCTACTACATAAACTGGATTTACCCTAAAAATACCTCTAAAATCTGTTTTTCAAAAGCAATTTTTGAAAATTTTCTCGGGCTGTTCGACCTTCCTCGCCCTGGTTGATCAGGGAATTTTGACTTTAATCAGGGAAATGTCAGAGAATTTTGCAATGCAAAAGCCGCATGAGCCCTTAGTTAAAAGGATAACAACTAGAGTGCGAACTGGTATTGGGTGTATTGGGGTGTTTTCCAGGTATTGGTATTTGGTTTTTTATGCCCCAATACCCATTACTAATTAGGACCTATAAAAATCGCTGTTGAACTGAAAAACTGACCTGAAAAAAATCGAAAAGATTGACCGATGATTATTGACCTAATTACAGTAGGTGATGAAGAATTTGGAGTTGGGTGAAAAAGGGGGTATAGAAAGCCGTTTTTGCGTTAATAAACTAAAGGTTAAGAATGTCTTATACTGTTCGCTATTTTAAGTAGTACACAGTAATTAGTGCAATTTCTCTGTTCTTATCTAAGATAAACGTTTATGATTCAATTGAAATTTGTCATTTTTAGTAATACAGAATGTATTAGTACTGTTGTACCTAGGGGGCTGATTTGGTACACCCCTTTCCGGTGGGCTAAGAAGAAAAAAATCCGCCGAAAATAGGAAACACTGTCACACAGTAGATCACGTACGGACTAAAACTGTTAATTTCTGCATATTTTACCCTCCAGAACGGGTTCTAAATGCTTTCTTAAAGGCTAAGTCTTCAGAATTTCTCGCCCTGGTTGGACAATGGCCCTGGTTAATATCAACCAAATTGCGTTTAAGAGCATAAAATGAAAAAAAGGCTTCTACGTACTGTACATGTAAAAGTACCTTCATGTCTTAAAAGACGACGCCAGAAACGTTTTTGAATTACATTTTGCAAATGAATTTTAAGCTAAAAATTAATGATTTTTGAGCCAGTTTGTTAGTGTTTATACTTGTATTTTTGTGTCGTTGGGGGGCCCCTTTCCTAAACTCTCTCCAGGGGTAGGAGTGATGCTCAACGTCTGTGACAAATTTATCATCATTCTGTGCGGGTCATTGCGCATCGCGGTTTAACAGTAAGACGTGCATGTATGCACACACATGGTGTCTGCTGTCAATAATGGTGCATTCGTGTGCATGTCTGTAGCAGGTGTACGTTTATAGGCGATGAGATTCTGAGTCTTAATGGGGAGTCGTTGTCTGGTGCAACGCATGCACAGGCTCTGCATCTGTTCAAACGAGCCAAATCGGGCGATGTTCATCTAACAATCAGACGACGCCGTGTCAGGTGAGTCCGTTGTGTATTGGTTTGGGTGGTCAATTCGGAATCTCCAACAAATTGCTTGGCCGTTGTGAGCAAAGCCTTCTGTTGCAGACGTTCTAGTCCGCCGCCCACTGCCACCTCTCATTCCGAAGCTTCTGCTGTTGGTGTTTCTTTGTCGCACACGCCCGCCCAGCCCTGCTCCTACCGAGGCAAAGGTAACAGCCGCCACACTGATAGTTCGACATTACGTCTAAGATTTTCTTTTGTCACGTGCTCTTCTTGATTAGTGCTGTGCACTCTCTGCCTGCCTTCAATTTAGCCAAGAGCATGTAGAAGCCTGTCGCGAGACTTGGCGCCAAAATGCGCTCGCGTTTTCAATCCTAACATTATTGGTAGTGTTGAGGAACACGTTTTCAGAGTTTACCGTCGCATTGCACTCGGCAGGCAGTGCGTAGTTCTGTGTCGTGTTGATTTTGGCCTTTCGCTTTAATCGTATTTGTATACAGAACCAAAGCCTAACTTGCTATCAGACCGACGGGCTGTAAAAATTTTGTTTTAGGCTCCGCCAACAAAAGACCGTCCTTGTGGCGCATTTTCCGCAGGAGCTCTTCAGTCGAAGTAGGTTGTCTTGACTGACTGACAGACTGAGGGCGCGTCAGGGATTACAGCTGCCGCCTGGTCTAGCGGTCACTGCTGGCCGACGGCCGATCAGTGTGTGCTGTGCGGTGCGTAGCCGCTCTCTTTCTCTCGGACGGGTGGGTGGGCATGGGTGCTAGATAACGATCCGGTCGTTTAGTGTAAGGTGTGTAGTGCTGCGCGTGCCGGGCGCGTATTTTTTGCCTTTTACATCTCACTCATTCTCTGTCGAATTAGAGTTGTTGGTGCGAGCTTAGCAAACCGTCCATTCCAGGCGCTCTCTGTCTGCTGTTGGTGGTCGGCTGCTGGTTGGTCACGTCTGTTTGTGTATAGATTTTTTGGCCGGCGCGTGCAGCTTCTCATCACATCTCTGGGTCATAACCATTTGCTTTTGCTATTATCGGATTACTGTTTTTATGACAGTTGCACATAACATAAAAGCGCCGTCACAAAAAGCGGTCGGCCAGGCATTGGGGACAGTCGGTCCGGCCGAGCTTTGTTACGCGTCCCCAGCGCTGGCCTCAATCTGCGCTCTGCAATTGGCTCTACCGTTGGTTTGGCTTTTCAGAGTCGCAGACACACCACCGACGTGTCGCCGGACACGCTGCATCAGGCGTTCACCATGGCTGCCACCGCCTCTCTCTTCCTTGACCGACCGTCCAGCAGCCACGGCCGACATCGTGTTACTGCAGATGCTCGTCGAGTGCTTCTGGAGCGGAGAAGCTTGAATGAGTTGTTGGGACTGGGAATCGCCGTTGAGACGGACGACGAGGACCTGAGGGTTCTGTCTGTGACCGTGGACTCGGTGGCCAAGAACAGTCCTGCCGAACGGGCCGGGCTGAAGCCCTCTGACGAGATCTTGGCTCTCGACGGACAGCAACTGCGTATGCGCACTCGCAGTCAGTGTTTGCAGTGCTTCAGCAATGCTGCACTCTCCGCTGAACTGGTAGTGGCCGAAAAATTGAGTCCCGACGCCAATGGAAATATTGATGTCAGGTGAGGTCACACTCCTAGTACAGCAGATGTGGCTTTGGCCTGCTCCACTTACTTCAGTTCACTCATACTGCCTCTTAGCAACTCGGTTTGGACAGCTGCATCTGCTTCTCTGAGAAATATTCCCAATTATTGCGCTTTATATCCGAAGTTATCCGATAGACATACATGGGCCGGAAAAATCCGGAGGGGGGGTAGGAGGGGGGGGAGAAGACCTCGGGGGGGGGGGGTCCCCCCCGAAAAAAAGGCCAAAAAACGCCTATTTTGCCTTAAATAAGCGAAAATTTCTCCCTCCGGGAGGGGGGGGTGGGGGGGTTAGCCGGCGCGGGGGGTATACCCCCCCCCTTACCCCCCCGGCCCATGTATGGGAGATTTTGGTCCTTTAATTGCTTACGTTGCGTTGTGCTATATTTGCTAAACAGATGTGACACGGTTTCTGCAGTAGAGCGACAGCTTTCGGACAAAATCTAACGATTATAATGGCCTCGTTTAGCCTTTGTAGAAGCAGTTGCAAGGTGTATTGGCTGCACGTAATAACTGTTTCTTCTTTTAGCATGAGTCCCATGTCTCCCCCTGAGCTTGCCGATCAAATGGGTGAGTGTATCTTATCTTTACGTTCTTTTGTATTGACGTAAGTGGTGCCGGTGCCTGTTTCTATCCTATTGTGCATTGCAGTGCAGTAGTAGTAGTACGTATTACTGTACAAGCTGTTTTGAAATTGCATGTCTACAAATGATAATTTCTAGTGCGCGGTGTCTATGACTATTTGTTTGCTTTGCTGTATCACCTACCTACTGCCATACATGTAACAGGTCATCCGCCGAAGGTGGGGGTTGGTGGTCTGGCGCCGGCCGGGGGCTCTGAGCCAAAATTCTAGGGGAGGTGGTTGGGTACTAAGAAACGCTCAAAATCGCAAAAAAGGGCTAATTTCGACTCAAATACTGCTAAAAGTGCTATTTTGTAGGCGATTTTAGCAATTATAGGGTCATAATCGAGGTCGGAGGGGGTGGCCCGATCGGGGGTCTGGCCTAAGTCTGGTGGAGTTGCATGTATGCCTACCGTCCGTATCTGAATCTATCCCTAAACATACTGTACATAATGCGTATACAGACGTGGGCATAGGCAGCCTGACCTGCCTCAGGATATGATAACCGTCCGTCAGCCTGACTGATCCACCTCAGCAATTTTTGTGACTAATATGCTTAAATAGATGTAAATGAACGCAAAAATTATTTATTTTATTATTACGCGGTTATTTTATCGAAAAATACAGTAGTACTTGTTGGCTTACCATCCCTTCAAGTCAACGTCAATCAACCCTGCCTTGGCTACCGCTAGTGGCCTCAGTATTTCAAAGCTGCCGAAATGCTTCCCAGATCTGTACGTACAAGTCTAAAATTTTCGGCGTAATTTTTCCGATGCATTGGCTCACTGATGTATAGTGTCTTAAAGTACATTTAAAAAATGAGTGAATTCTGTGTTTTTTTGCGAATAATTCCTTATAGTTGCGTGAGCGCTACGACTAGTTGATTCTGTTGTTATGCACACGTGCATATCGACAGTGCCCTTGTCATTATTGTTCGAACGGACGTGTAGGTTGAAATAAATTAGGCTTTCTACCAAACTGCTGTAATAGATCGCAGATTTGCATTTCCTTCCTACACTTAAATCTGATTTTTATGTGGTTTTAAGCTCGTGTGTCCAATCTATCAGTTTTGAGCTGTGCTGGATAGTGTATAATATTTGAAAATGCTATGTTGTATCAGTATTACAGTCAGGCACTTAACGCCGTTCATGGTACCGGTGCCTAGGGTAGTGGTACCATAAACGGCGTTAAGTGCCTGACTGTATTATGGCCGTACTTGACGATCGGCTACGTATTGTACGTAAAGTTTTCAGCCCTTTACTTTAAACTTGCCATTTGTCGTTGTTCGGATTTTGAGCCCTTCTGCCGAAGTTTATAAAATTGAATTACATACAGTGCGTGCAACCTAGTGCATAGTGGTTAGAAACATTGATGCGTTTGCTGTGCTATCTACTGTACTGTATGAGCGCTGTTTTTGTGACAGTTTTTGCTACTGCCTAGATATAAGTTGCAAAGGTAAATAGTGTTATCTTCGTTTCTCAAACTGCCGTGGAATGCATTATTTCAGTAGTGCATCCTACTATCTCTGCCGCTGCAAGCTGTTTGCTTGCTTCTCCTGTGTTGTTTGGCTGGCAGTGCATCGACTCCGTTTTAGGTTTTACACGCCTCATTGAGCCCTAATTGTCTGTAGTCCTGTCAGCGTTACTTTGGTTGTTGTTTCAGATCGTGTACATAGCATGTCCGAGCAGTCGCCTGAAAGGGCGTCGCTCACTGTTGACTCTGCCGGTCCGCGCTCGACTGTCTTCAACCCTTCGCCGACGAGCTCAGACGATTCGGGTTTCTTGAGCACGCAGGCAAATGACTCTGTGACCGACGAAAACGCCCTGCCCTCCCCTCGATCTCGCTATGTCAGTGTGTACGGCACGCACGGCTCGTCTGTGGTGTCCGAGTTCGACCGGAAGTACACGCGCGACACCTCGGCCAAGCTGAAGCCGCTGCGCATCCCGACAGACGGTGCCACGAGTCCACGTTCGTCTTCCAAGTCAAAAGCGCCTCTAATCAAGCCCAAAGTGCAAATGCGAAGGAGCGAGCAGCCGGTTGTCACGCAGCGAGTGTTGCAAGCCAGCAAACGACGCAGTTCGCTAGACTCGCCTCCCAGCGACACCGGTCAAATGTCGAAGTTTCGTGAAAATTTGAACAAATTCGAGGGCGGACTGGACGAAAAGGAGAAAAGAAGTTATCCTGAACTCGGAAAAGTCGGGCAGCCAGTTGGTGAGAGTTCTTCGGACACCACAGTGATTGAGTCGGATAGCCGTCCTTTGAAGCCGGTCTATACGTCTGACTGGGAAGATGAGCGTTCCAACAAGCTCGGCGATCAAGCTGAGACTAAGAGCAGTGTACGTGCGTAAAACAAACTCTGAAGAGTCAGGTGCGTTGAGAATAAATTATTCCAGACGTCTACTGATTCCATCTTGTCATCGGAGGAAGTGTCGTCTAGCGGAGTGTCGTCCAACGGAGTGTCGAGCCAATCAGAGAGCAGCGACGGTCATGCGACCGACGAGTCGCCCAATTACAGACCGGACATCAACCACGTGACCGTGGTGTCCATTCCTGAAGAGTCGCCTCCTGCCCGTTCGTTCGATTTCAGTCGCTTCGGCCCGGTTACTCAGATCGGACGGTCTCTAGAGGACGAACAGTCAGACGAAGAAGCTGTTAAAGAGAAAGAGGATGGCCAGAGTTCGCCGTTTGACCATGAATTGCAGCTCGAGGTGAGACCTCTGACACTTGCACTTGTTCATCAGACAGTGTAAAGTTTAGCTGGAGAATTGTCGTCAAAGACTCGGAACAGAGCGCGAGTCGTTGGACGTCTTCTCGGTCCGTCTGGATCGCTCCTTGGCCGGTTTCATGGAAGGCAGCGTTGGCTTGATTCTGACCGGGTCGACGGAGCTCCACCGAAACGACATCCTTGTACGGTGGTGGTTCTACAACAGACACCAACATTTAATATGCGTCTTCAGGTGCATCGCGTCATCACTGGCAGTATTGCTGATTGCGATAACAGAATAGTGAAAGGCGATAGAGTGCTGTCAGTGCAAGGACACAGCACTAACGGAATGAGTCCTGCCGAAGCCCGGCAAATACTCAAAGCACCTGCTCCTACTGTGTCTCTTGTGCTCGCCCGACCATCACCCAGCTTTTACAACTGCGAGGTTTCCAGTTCGACCGTCAGTCTGGGAGACAGTCGAGGTATACATGTGGTCTGGCAGATAGTTGGGCGGAGCCTAATGGCTGGGCTGTCTGTATCTACGTTCGTTAGAATTAATAGTCAATAATAGCAGTTTTAGTGGTTCGACAATTTTGCCTATAAAAAATAAAAAAGCGTCGTGACTATGGTTAGTCTTCATACTATCCGTACTAAAAACTTTGATATCAAAGCATATTAAGAGTAGTGAAATCTTAAATATCGAATCAAAACCAAAATACAGTATGGCCCAAAAAATATCCACCCTTTTTCGAACTTT
The DNA here is from genome assembly GCA_030248155.1 of Sabatieria punctata. NCBI lineage: Eukaryota > Metazoa > Nematoda > Chromadorea > Araeolaimida > Comesomatidae > Sabatieria > Sabatieria punctata. The sequence continues at coordinate 13,704 of JASANB010001780.1, forward strand.
ACTGAAGTGATTCGTTCTCGGTCATTTTTTTATCGATTTGGCTATACTGCGCAAGTTTGGTGCCAAAATTCTAATTCTAATAATAAGGGAACCTTCTCAAATTGGTCTGGGTCATCTCACGGATTTCAGTAATTCCTGTATATCTTGATGGCAGATAGTGGCCAGGATTTTGGAAAGGGGGTGTAAAATTTTGAAAGTGCCTGGTTGGGCCCCAACCAGGGTAAGAAAATTTAGCAAAATTAGCCTTCAAAAACGCGTTTAAAACGCATTCCAAGCTTAAAATTAACAGAAATTACAAGTTTTAGTAGTTTATAATGGCCTGGTTGGGCTTCTGCCCGACCAGGGCGAGAAAATTTTGAAAATTTAGCCTTCAAAAACGCATTCAGAAGGTATTCTGAGCACAAAATAGACAGTTTTAGTACGTAAGTCATTAGTTTCTTATATTTTTGACCGACTTTTTCTTCCTACCTCCACCGCAAAGGGGGGTGTACACACCCTACACCCCCCCCCTGGATACGCCACTGATGGCAGATGATGAAAAACTGCTATGCACCAAGTTTGAGCACGATCGGCCCAATGGATCCGCTCTGGGGTAGAAGAAGTCTAGCCAAAGTACCCAATGTCGAGCGAAAATTCCCGATTTTGAGCTCGACGAATTCAACAACGACAACAACAACAACAATGAATTCAGTTTTTGAGAGAAAAATGCCCTGCAACGGCTGAATTATGGTTCAAAATGCATCTTATTCGATAGCTCATAATCTGCTTCAATAAATACATCACTTCCTCCCATCAATAACTGAACACAAAAAAGAATTTGAGCTTGAAGTTGCGAAAATCGTTTTCGGACCATATTTTAGCCGTATTTTTATGTTTTCTAAACCGCGCAGCACGGACGTACTTTGCCCATCCCTACCAGCAGATCCACCTAGCCGACCGAGCTCAAACTTGGTGCAGCGCAATTTTTCATCATCTGCCATCAAGATAAACAGGAATTACTGAAATCCGTGAGATGACCTAGGCCAATTTGGGAAGCGAAACTGAATTCTCTCAGAAATTGCGTCTTAAGTGAAAAAACGGGTTTAGTTTTTACAGTAGATTGATTTCTAAAGGCAGTGTAAGAAAGCTAACTGATGTTTGTTCTTGAAACTGCTTCAGTGCAGTGACCAAGAACTGCAGTGTTATTGAACGCATAACAGTGTGCATTTTTATTTATAGTGTTGGGTTCCGGCGTAGAGCCTCGTTTTGCTCAAGAGCCGATTGAAATTGAACTGACAAAGACGTCGGTCGGCTTGGGGTTCAGTCTGGAGGGTGGTCGACTTTCATCCACTGGTGACCGGCCTCTTACTGTTAAACGCATTTTTACAGGTATCAGCTGCACTGCAGTTCGTACTTTCTCTCTCTGTCTTTCAAAAGTGCACCATCCACTCCGCTCCACGAGCAGTTGTAGAAGCTGGTGCATTTTTGTGCAACTTAAAGTATTCAGTGTTATCTGTTTTGAGGAGGTTCTGCTGAGAAGGCAAACAACCTACAAGTTGGCGACCAGTTGCTGGCTCTGAACGGTCATAGCCTCAGAGATTTGACTCATTTGGACGCTTGGAAGTTGATGAAAAGTTTGAGCGACGGTCCTGTAAAAGTGCAAGTTCTGCCTAGACTTTGCTGATTTGGTGCATCCTACGCCTCGCGCTGCTTATCCACCATGATTGCCAGTTGGTTCTAAGTCATACGCATTGTACTAGACATTCAGAGGCTAATTTGACATTATTTATTCTTACCGCCTTCCATAATAAACTTGGTTTTCCGATGCAGACGGCATTTTCAGGAATTAACGGTTACTTTCAAGTTAATCGCTAAAGTCGATCATGCGTGCAGTTTAGCGTCGGCCGTGTCCATGTTTTTGTGGCATTTGTTGATTGACTTGGATAATAAACAGTTGATTTTCTTTTCCGCCTGGTCGCAACTGCTGGTGTAACTTTGCCGACCGATGTGGCGTGTGGTAAAGCTGGTGGCAGTTTGCGTGTGGCTGGAGGGAGGTGGTGTGGTGTGGGATATGTATGATTAGTGAGCGGTGGATTAGTTCATGCCAGTCTCTGGCCATTATGGTCGGACGCGAGGGCTCGGGCCTTATTTCCGACCCAGTCCCTCGGTCGTTAGTTACGACGTTCTCGTGCTGTCGACCACATGAAATCTTTGATTATTCCTATCTATGTACTTCTCCCCTTGGCGGTTCGTACCTTTTCAGCGCGTAACCGTAGGCCAGACGTCTGGTTGTGACTTGTTGATCAGTTAGAGAAGTTCTGAATGGTTCTTTATTGGGACGGTTTTGTTTGTCTGTGGAAACGTACGGCCAGTAGCAGCGGAGGTCTAATCGGTTTTTGATATGGCAAAACTGAAAATCAACTTATTGCTCGAGGCAGCGTGGCATAGCGGCCAGGAGGCGAACGGCTAATTTTGCTTACTACCACAGCTCAGCAATCCCGAGAGAGGGTGGCAGCCGAGCTTTGGTTTGTTATCGTGCCCGACACGTCGGGGCTGGGCGACCGAGTGAAAATTATTTCTACAGCTGTATCGCGTTCGGTTTTTGCCTCCGTAATCCAATGATGTGCCAGTGGCGGCCGGTAGTGGTTGGACTTAGGAACGGCGACACTGCCTATTCAAGTATTTCCGGAGCCTTTTGATTTATCGGTTCGGCAATTTACACGAATAAGCGCTGTGTGTGCGGGTCGACGGAGCCGAGTGTGTTGGGACGGGCGCCGATGCTTGGCAAATTTTAAAACAAATGCTAATGACTGCCGAGGGCGGTGTTATCCGCAAGGTTGCATCAGTCAATGTGCCACTAATCCGCCGCAGCGTCGGCAGCTTTATGGCGCCCACCACCAGGCGCGTAGTGTGTGTTCTGCAACTGAAATTGGAACTTTCAGGCCATCGCCTCTCTCGCACATCCAAATGAGCTGCGTATGCAAGTGAAGCTTCCGATTATGCCACCACTGTCTTTCCTGGCGCTGCTGGCAATCGGTACGTGGTGTGTGCGCTTCAGGTGCCAATGCCTCCTTTTAGTCAAGGCAACCGATGCCGCCAAGGACGGCAGAGACTGGCGAGTTTATATGGAGCTGCTCTCCACTCCAAGCACGCTAATGGCACCCGATGATGTGTGCTACAATTTTTCAAAGACCGGAATTATTCACAGCTTCTCGTCGCCCTTTTATCCAAATAAATACCCGGCCGACGTGGAATGCATACGAACTATAACCGCTCCTGCCGGCTATGCAATTCTCTTAGACTTCCGCGGCTTCTTTCGAGTAAACCACGCGCTGTTGCCCCCAGAAGCAGTCTAACTCTGTTTAGATTGAGTCTTCCTATCACACTCCAGATGCGCCCAGGTACGCCAGACGCAAGCTATCGTGTCCCAACGATTTTCTTGAAATTCGAGACGGAAAATACGGCTTCTCCCCTTTGATTGCAAAACTGTGTGGCCAAAGCTTTCCCAGACAAAGAATTCGCGCTTTGTCAGGCAACATGTGGCTCAGGTTTAAAAGTGACGACATTCTGCAGTATGGCGGCTTCAGCGCCGAGTACAGATTCGTGCAGTTTCCCGCCACGGACAGCGCTACGCCTCCTCCCATGGGTACCTTGTCTTGTGCACCGTATGTACGTTTTGCTCGTAAACCGTCTCTACATAGATTGCCGTTTCATCAATAAGCCAGGTGCTGATGATGGTCACGTACATTCTGATTCAATGAAGCAGTTTTATGAACAGTACCGAAACGGCTCTGACAACATTGAATGTGTTTGGAAACTAGAAACCACTCAGCCCGACTTGCAAGTACGTTTTGATCAAGTCTGCCTGCAGTACGTAGATTCTACAGTACTGTCTGTACGTACCAAGCACGACTTTTAGTGAGACTGTGCCACAAAATACGTTGTGTTTTAGCTGAGAATATTTATGCTGAATTTTGAACTCGGCAGACCAAATGACTGCACTGAAAACTTTATGGAAATTTACGGGGGAACGACGGCTGACCGACCTCTGAAACAGTACTGCGGATTGACTGCCGGCAATTTAGTGACCAGATTCAATATTGTCTACGTGCGCATTTACTCCACACTGCGTGCTTTAAAGGGTCTCAATATCGGTGCCTTGTATTCTGCATACACCATCAGTGAGTGACTGTACTGATGCAAAGAGTGGAACGGCAGTTGTTGCAGGCAAAAACTGCTCAGAGCTAGGCCTTTTCTCTTGCGGTGACGACTCCTGCATACCTGACAGTCTGGTCTGCAATAACCATGCCAATTGTCTCTATGCCAAGGATGAGCTGGATTGCGACGGAGGTAAGTACGTAGCTTCTGAACCGGAAGCACAGCTGTTTGTTGCAGCGCAGACACCGTCGCAACCGGCACTGCGAGGGCCCTATCTGATCATTTTGCTTGTGATCTGCGCCGCCATTCTTTCGATCATAGTCTGTGCCATTGTGCTCAATTTCTGTCCGCGTTTCAAGCGCGAACAAGAAAAGTACGACCAGCTTCTGAAGGAACTGTCGGCCTTGCCGCCTAATCTTGACAAGCGTCGCTACACCATACCTTCGCTGATGCCAGAGACCGGTGAGCGGCGCTCTGTTTACACGGTCTTTATTGTGTTTGTCTTAGACGAGATCCAAACTGCGCCCACCACCGATTTCTTCATCCATTCGCTGAGCCAAAAGCAACGCACGCGCTCCACTGCTGAGCCATGGGCTTTACGAGAGACACCCCCTGGCCCTGCTGAGCTGCAGCTACCAGCAGTGGGGGCCAAGCGCTTACTGCCAGCCCCCGACTTGGACACGGAGTCAACCTCGGGTCCGTCGTTGCTTGGCGTCTGCAGCACGTCGGGGGTGAGCAGCGTGCTCTCTCACGAATTGCCACAGCCCCATCTGTCTGCCGCGCAGTGGAGAGACAACCCCGACGTCCTGCTCAATGGCCTCTTGCCGTTAGGCAACAGACTCTCCAGCCCAAACAGCTCTGTCAGTCCGTCTTCCAGGTAGAACCGCACTCTATGCACTTGGTTTGGCCAGTTGGTCAGCTGTTTAGGCTGTTGTTCTAGAAACCGGAAAGCAGTTACCTTCTATGCTCGGGACGACTCTCTCGACTCCTCCGCCTCAACCTGTCTGCCTCGGTATGCAGCTCGGTCGGACAGCGAGCAGCCGTTGACTGATCCTTGTTCGGGAATGCCAGACGCAGAGCAAGAACCAGTGGCTTTCGGAACGCCCAACCCGGCCACCAGACAGGTTCTGATTCGGTCTGCCAAGAAAGATACTCACATCAGTCAGCGATCTCCTCGGTCTTTAGTCACGCGACTTTGACACTTCACTTGACATTTTACGTACACTAAACTGTGTAGCATGCAACTCTGCATCTTCGCTGCATATCCTGCTTCAAGTGCTTCAACTTCGGTCGTTTACCAGTTCGAGAATCACATTGCGTACTTTTAGAGCGAATTCAAAGATTTGGTCGTGAACTACGCTCATGCGGGTTAAGTGCTTTATTGTACAGTACGTATAAGTAGTATGTGAATCGCATATGCATACTGCAGCAAGACATGTTGAATTTTTGTAATTCATATTTTTATTCAAAAATAACAAAATAGCTGCTATATTTTGAACTGATAAAACATTTCATTATAATACACTGCGTGGCCAAAGAAGGCCACCTGGCCTTTTTCGAGTTATCCGAATTCACTTCAACCTTCTGCTCGTCGGTAGTAGTGATGGGCATTTTGGACACGAAGAGGATCAGAACATTCTATAAGATCCATATAGTGCATGTTTCCTGTTCCACAGGCTTTCGACCCTGACTCTGACAACTTGCGACTCATGGGGGTAGGTATTTGCTTGAAATCTCGGATCGATAGCTTCAAGAGCAAGTTCGGCCAAAACCTCTATAAGGTCAATGTGTCAAAATTTATACTAAAATGTATTTAATACTGAAAATTTTCTTCAAAAAATAGGTATACTCCATTCTTCTAAATTGCATGCTATTTCAGATGCGTTTGGTGCAGTCAAGTGTTCTTTCAACAAATGTTCGCAACCTTAATGGGCTAAAATCAGTGTAGTACGGTCCCAAATCACAGATTACTTACTACCCCTCTAGCAGAAACGAGCAAGGTGGTGTCACGGTCATCGTCCTTTAAACAGCACACCGGTAATAATTTAGTTTTCTTTTTTTCTATAGCTGAACTAAAATGTTTTTGGGTCATTTCTAATTAGGGATGCAAACGGTATAAAAAATACCAAATACCAATTCTAGCCAAAATCGGAGCTTTTATTTAACCATCCCTTCAACCCAGGATTTGAAAATTGGCCACCACTCAGCCGAAATGATGTCTGAATGAGCCTGTTTTTGCCGAAATCCGATTTATTTTGCCCAGCTGAGCAAGTACATGTAGGGTATCAGGTATTGGGTTTGGTATTGTTCGCACTCTACACTAACATCAGATGCCGATATACGTAGCGTCAACTAGGTCCAGGATTTCGTGGATTTGAACAAAAATTTTCTAGTGCACAGGTAGATAGCTAAATGGCTTCGTGATCGTGGGAGGTGTACATTTGAAGTTTATAAATTTTAACAGTTTTTTACCTGCATTTCGGTTGCAGTACTGTTATTTTACCAGTGGATTTTTATTTTACTACTTACTAAATTTACTACAAATTCAGCCTGTCAATTTAATTTATATTTTTGTTTTACTTGTCGTTGTCTGCAGAAGCGTTACAACCTTGGACAGACGAAATTTTGAATTTGATTAAAGCCACTTTTTCTAATGTAAAATTTTGTATCGAATTGAATGGTGGCACTCCTAGGTCGCTCCGACCACTGGGAAGGGTGCAATTCGCGATTTCCAGAACCCTACTTTTTTCAAAAAACCGAATTTCAAAAATGACAAAAACTGGATTTGATAACAGTTCTCCACCATTTTAAGAGACAGAGACCTCGGTCATACTTCATCAGAGAGCCCCGAAAATATCCTTTCTTTACAAGTCGTCAGATTTTAAATCGGCCGAAAATTAGCATACAGCGATATATTTGAAAATTTGAAACAGAGCACAATTTTCAAACGTGCACAAACAGTGGGCAGCATTTTGAAATTTAATGTTTTATACATTATTCGATTCGTCTCATCGAGAACTTTCGTTTAAAATTATTTCCAGCTTGGGACAGACACTGTGAATGGTAGAAAACTCGCAAAAAACGAAAAATACTCAAGTTTTTTTTAGCTTTTTTGCATGAATTGGCTGTGTAACTTTTGACTACGAGAAAAGATTTATATTTTGGTTATAAGTTTTGAAACAGACCACCGTGCCCATCTATAGGCGGAATTTCAGCTCGCTAACTAACCCCACTTAAGAATTACAAATGCTTTTATAATTGTAAGTAGGCACGATTTTGGTTTCCATGTTTTTGATTTAGTTTGTAGTGGCGGTGCATAACATAACGTAGCAATTATGTTTGTGAAAACTGTGGGAAAAACAAACAGCTACATTACCAAACTGTTAATTCTGTGTTGTGTATGTGTTAAATGTCACCTGATTGGCCGGATTTGTTGTAACCGTTTAATGATTTAGCTTGTTCAAATAGCGCATCTGAGTATAGCTATGCACCTAGCACATATTCTTTTCACAGGTTCAGTCAGCCTTGAATAGCTCTGAATCTGCATAGACTCACATGTCGTAGTACGTGGTTAGCCAGAGCCGTCTCGTCCCGTTGTTTTGGATAAGGAATCTGAAGTGCCACACAAATGCTCATCAGAGAACCCTTGGTCTCTCTTTCAAGCTCGTTATTCTTGGCCAAATGGCAGATGTCTTGGCCTAAGGCTTCAACTGGATGGGGAGAACCAGAACTTGTTTAGCCATTTCTTTGAGGTCAGCTGCAATTGCATCACGCTCATCTTAGGGCCCGACCGGATATCCGGATCCGGATCCGGCCGGATATGGCCATATCCGGATCCGGTACCGGATCCGGATATTACCTGCCGGATATGCCGGATATCAGTCACACATGAGAAAACGTGATTTTTACGTATTTTTAACATAAATATTGCATTCGACCGAATGCTTGTTAGAAATTTCTTGAGGCGATTGTAATCCATGACCCGAGTAGTTCGTATAACCCTGATTTCTGTGCAAAGGATAACACCCTCATTTTTGACAATGCTAATTTTTTACCTTGACTGAAAGTAAAAATCCGCCAGATTTTAACCGGTTTTGTGAAAAAGCTGAGCTCTTCAGGTTCTTAAGTCCATATAAAGATTTGTTAACTTGCAAAATTTGGCAAAGATCCGATGAAGGGTTCTTGAAATATTTACGTTAAAAAAATGACATCTGAAAATTCGGGTCAGTTCATTTCGGAAGGGGATAACTCTAAGCTACAGAAGGCGAGCAGGCTAGGACTTGGCCAAAACAAACTCAACAAAGATAATATACTAATGTGATACAATGAATATCACAAAACAGCCAAGCAGACTGGATTTCTATGTTTAGGATAGTCGCCTTGTTTTTGCTAATTTTTCATTTAATTAAAAATAAAAAATCTAAAATAAAAAACGAACTATTATTGAGGCAAGTTTATACTGTAAATTTGTACTTTACAGAGATCAAAGCGTCTCTTTTCAGTTGCAGAATGGAGATGAATGGCTTGAGTTGAGACTCTAAACTCAACTCGCAAAGAATGGAAGTCTCAACTGAAATTTTTCAAATTCATAATTTTTTAGTTTGTAAAATAGGACAGGTTACCAAAAGGTGGTAATTATACCACATTAGAGAGAACAAATTTGAACATGCAAACAATAATTTAGCCAAAAGTCTGTGGTGTCAACCATTTTTATCTAAAAATTACGAAATGAGCTGAACTTTCATGCCAAACTGTGTTTCCCCTTCTGTTTTTTTTTTCAGATGAGGTCTGTATCTGTAAAATAGGTATGCCTAATAAATGCTAAAGATTGCATAGACATTCCGACCAAACTCGAAAATGCTTGGAAAGCGTACAGTTATCAATTTCTAGCCGCGGTGATAATTATGATATGCAAAATATTACATATCTATTTTTCCATGAATGTATATGCAATATCACTGATCGCAAAAACCGATTTTCCACTAGTTGATACTTATTAGATGTTGTTTTGATCAAGTTATAGAACAAAGAAATTTTTTATGTGGTTTTTGTTTAAATTTTAGTTGATAATGATTCCGGATACCGGTCGGTCCGGCCGGAGGGCGTATCGGTCGGTCCGGTAGATTGTATCGGTCGGGCCCTACTCTTTCTTCTACTCGCAGCTCATACAAATCTTTTTCTTCAATTGCACTGAGCTTTTCCTTCCTCAACTTCTTGCTCTTTATTGCTCCCAGCCAGGCCTTTATCTTTCTTTCAGTGAGCCATTCACGCCTTTCAAACTGATCACAGACATGCATTTTTGGGCAAGCTCAGGGATTCGGCGTGTGTCAGCACCCTGAACGAGCTTATTGAGAAACTCTATCACAGCAGCTGACTTCACAATGTGTTTCCTTGTCACTTGCAGAGCCCATGAAGCTGGGGCACTGAGTGCTCTTGCAAAGGCATTCACTGACTGTGTTATCCTCTTCATGTCCCGCTTCCGATTCTCGTCTCTATGGGTTGGCGGCCTGCCTACGGACCAAGCGCGCAGTTCAAACCAGTGAACTTAAGGATCAAGTAGTAATCGTAGCTCACAAACGTAATTGGTACGTTATGCACTGCCACTACAAGCTAAACCAACAACATCAATCAGCACCTTTTTTCATTTGAAAACCAAAATCGTACTTACAGTTATAAAAGTATTTGTAATTCTTAAGCAGGTTTAGTTAGCAAGCTGAAATTCCTCCTATAGACGGGCACGGTGGTCTGTTTCAAAACTTATAACCAAAATATAAATATTTTCTCCGAATCAAAAGTTACACAGCCAATTCATGCAAAAAAAGCTGAAAAAACTTGAGTATTTTTCGTTTTTTTGCGAGTTTTCTACCCTTCATAGTGTCTGTCCCAAGCTGGAAATAATTTTAAACGAACGTTCTCGATGAGGCGAATCGAATGATGTATAAAACATTAAATTTCAAAATGCTGCCCGCTGTATGCGCCTGTTTGAAAATTGTGCTCTGTTTCAAATTTTCAAATGTACCGCTTTATGCTAATTTTGGGCCGATTTAAAATCTGACGACTTGTGAAGAAAGGATATTTTCGGGGCTCTCTGATGAAGTATGACCGAGGTCTGTGTCTCTTAAAATGGTGGAGAACTGTGATCAAATCCAATTTTTGTCATTTTTGAAATTTGGTTTTTTGAAAAAAGTAGGGTTCAGAAAATCGCGAATTGTACCATTCCCAGTGGTCGGAGCGACCTGGGAGTGCCACCATTCAATTCGATACAAAATTTTACATTAGAATAGTTGGCTTTAATCAAATTCAAAATTTCGTTTGTCCAAGGTTGTAACGCTTCTGCAGACAACGACAATTACTACCAAGCACCTCCGATTTTACTAATTTTTGTTTTAATAATAATTCTACTAAGTTTACTACTATTTTACTATGATTTTAGTAGTCATAACGTGGAATTTTGTATCAATGATGCCAAGGTATTGTGAATAATTGATGTTGGTCCGAATATTTGCTAAATTTGATCATGATACAAAGTTCTCCAGAACTGTAGACATGTGTGAAATTCAACTGACAAAAGTGCGCCCACACATCTTTATTGCAAAAGTGATCAATAATTTGGCTGGAATTAACCAAAAACTAGTAAAATAGTAGTAAAATTTTCATTTTAGTATTGACGGTCTTTGTTAATTTAATTTTATTTTTACTTTACTATTGGCTCTTAATTTTACGTTTTACTATTTTTACTACTAGTAAAATACCACTAGTATACTAATTTTTGTTTTACTATACTATAGTAAAATAACAGTAGGTTGCAGAACACGGCTGGAGGGACGACATGTGCCGGGATCGAGGCGGTGTGGTTTAAGAGCGACATCGACGGCGCAACTCTCATCCACTCACTGATAGTGAGGGGACTAGCTAGAGGCTACCTCGACACTGAACTTGCTATGTTGTGGAACTACCGGTTAGTACAGTTTTTCAAATGTTTATTGTTAATTATTGATTAGTACAAACATAAAACATAAAAAGGCACGGAAGGACGCACACAATGCACTATGTCATTCAAAAACGTAATACATAGGGGGCCCTCCATAGTCCATAAACCACGTCGTTGGCAACCCCTAATCTGCACGAGCAGTGCGAGCGTGCGAGCCGTACCATACCGTAACCATGGCGGCGCCGCAACGCTCCGAACTTGCGCCAAATTCAAACCGCTCCAGTACTGGCGCACCGCTTTAAAGTCTCCAGGCCTACTATTCACTTTGTCCAGCAGATCATACACGACTTCGACTTCGAATTCTTAAGAGCCGGTTTATATAAGGGTCGACTCTTCCCGGACAAATCTCAACTTTTTGTCTCCGATTTGGCTAAAATTTTGGATTTTGGTTTAATTTGACCTAAAAAGACATTTCATCACCTTACCGGCCATTTTTGAGAGGGTCACTTTTTCGACCCTCTCACAGATTTCGAGTCATAACTCGGGACCAAATGATCGTAGGAACTTGCAATTGCATATTGTATATCTTTCAAATGAATTTTTTTCGAACCCCTTCCGGGACCGATTTGACCCCCCAACAGTCGTGTCTCCAACTGTTTTATTTCATGAATTGTAGCGCTATGTTTTTGCTTTCGATTAAAGAAAAAATCGAGAAAAAAAGGGGGGAGAATTTGAGTTTTTGGGCCTTGAAAGTTGAAAATAAAAAAAAAATTTCCTTATAAAATAAACATTATTGATCCTGGCCGCTGTGGAATGGCGGCTGTATAACTCGTCATCTCGACTCAACTATTGACGTACATACATATACAAACTATAGTCTGTTCAAAAAATAAGCGACCTGGCGGTTTTTTGCGAATAACTTTGTTGGGAGGCCTCGGGGCGACTTGAGCCTCATAACCAACGTACGTACGTCAATAGTTGAGTCGAGATGACGAGTTTTACCGCCGCCATCCCCCACAGCGGCCAGGATCAATAATGTTTATTTTAGTCTGATCACGTGCACACCTACACAAATCTTGCACGGCATTGCTTAAGGAGAAAACAAATAACAAGAGAGTAACAGAGTCTAAGCAGTCTCTGTAAATATTCGTTATAGTGCACAATGCTAATTGATGCTTACTTCTTGTAAGTACAAGGTAAGCAGAATGTTTATTCAATGCAAAAGTTTCCAACTATCCTTTGCTTAGGCATTGCTTGGGTTGGGCCGGCCCGATTTCCAGCTCTAATTCCTTTCAAAAAGACAATTTGGACGCCCCCATGTGAAACATTAAATGAAACCGAGAAATTTGTTTGCGAAACTGAAAATAATAAACAAAATAAGCATAAAACTCGTGTTAAACAGCGGCAACCAGGACCAGGTTTGTACGCTATGTGCAAGATGAACAGTACAATATGTGTGCCAAAGATCTCCGAAATAGATTCAAAACTGACCAAGTTGTGTTGTTTACATACAGTGTGCAACCCATTACAAGGAAATTTTTTTGATTTTCAACTTTCAAGGCCCAAAAACTCAAATTCTCCCCCCCCCCTTTTTTGTCGATTTTTTTAATCGAAAGCAAAAACATAGCGCTACATTTCCATGAAATAAAGCAGCTAGAGACACGACTGTTGGGGGGTCAAATCGGTCCAGGAAGGGGTTCGAAAAAAGATTTTTTTTCTCTGCAATGCAGTCGAGTAGGGCATCATTTGAAAGAGAACAAGTTTCTGATTCTAAATATGCAATTTGCAATTCCTACGATCATTTGGTCCCGAGTTATGACTCGAAATCTGTGAGAGGGTCGAAAAAGTGACCCTCTCAAAAATGGCCGGGAAGCAGTGGCGTATCCAGGATTTTGGAAAGGGGGGGTGTAAAATTTTGAAAGTGCCTGGTTGGGCCGCTGCCCAACCAGGGTAAGAAAATTTAGCAAAATTAGCCTTCAAAAACGCGTTTAAAACCATTCCGGTTTAAAAATAACGAAAATACAAAGTTTTGGTGTTTTAAATGGCGGGTTGGGCCCGCCCCAGAGGAGAAAAAATTAAAATGGCCTTCAAAAACGCATTTAGAAGGCATTCTGAGCACAAAATAGACAGTTTTAGTACATAATTCATTAGTTTCGTATATTTTTGGCGGCTTTTTTTCTACCACCCCCACAAGGGGGGGGGGGGGGCCCACCCCCCCCCCCCCTGGCGGGACACCGGGGAGTGGAGTCTTTTTAAGTCAAATTAAACCAGAATCCAATAGTTTAGCCAAATCGGAGACAATAAGTTGAGGGAGGGAATTTTTCATAAAATGAGATAAAATAAGCTATTCTGAGCTCATTTACACCTAATCCAGGCATATTTTTATCATGATTTTCTATACAAAATTCTTCCAAAAAATTCCTGAGGGGGGGGGTAGCGGCCGGCTGAGGGGGGGTAGGTCAGAGCCTGAGGGGGGGCCAACCCCCCCCTCAGCCCCCCCTTGGCCCATGTCTGTTTGTCCGTAAGTTAAGGAGCAAAAGTCGATTCCTAGAGAAACCGGCTCTTAAACCCCAATTTTTTTCCTTCCGAAATTTTTTGTTCTCTGTACTTTTTGTGGTGCTTTACTTGCCCCCTCAAAATTTTAATACCTTAAACATTTTACCCCCTAAATTTTTGTCTTCCTTTGAAATTTGCGTTCTGAAAATTTTTGGGGAGGATTTTCTTTGCAGCCTGGCTTTTTTCTTGGTAAAAACTTTAGGGTGGACAAAAAACCAGACCGAAAAAATCACACAAAAATGATTTTAGGCGGTAAAAATTTTAGAGGGGTTGAAATTCTAGAGGGGGACAAATAAAGTACCTCCAAAATACAGGGAGGAAAAAATTTCGGACCGAAAAAATAGGAGGTAAGAATTTTAGGCAGGGGGAAAATAAAATCCTGAAAAGTACAGGGAGCAAATTTTAAGGGGGTGCACATTTTAGGGGGTAATTAAAGCGACCCGAAAAACACTGGGGCTCAAAAAGCACCATGAAAAATACAGGCAGACTGTATCGGAGGCATATGTGCATTCTGAAGGAAAATTGTCAGTATTACTGATTGCCGCAACCGAATCGGCCGATTCTCGGGGTCGGGATAGTATTTCGTAATTACGGATGGGAGTTTGCCAAACGAGATGTGAGTGTTAGCACAAAAGCACATTGAAGAACTATCATACCTTGAAGATTTGAAATCATTGCAATCTGAAGGAAAATCGTCAGTTTCACTGGTTTCCACAACTAATAGATTAGCCGATTCTTCAGATAGGACTTGGCTGAAGATCAGTGGTGCGTGAACTGCTAGTAGCGGCTGCATGATCAAAGTGATGAACGATTTGGGAGGAAATGAGTGGCAGGCAAGCCTGAATGGGACTTGAAGCAGAGTGCCAGTGCTTAAGCGATTTGAATTTGGCGCTCGCCGGGAGCGTTGATCCGCCGCTTTGGTTACGGTGTGGTGCGGGTCGCACGCTCGCACCGCTCGTGCAGATTAGGGTTTGCCGAACTGTTTATTTATCTCAGCACGAAATTCTTAAAATTGATGTTTGAACTGAATGTTCCACTTTTGTCCAAACTTCTTAACCTGGGCCGTATACATCGGTCGGAGCTGTTTCTTGCATGACTGAAAAGCACTTTATTTGACTGCCTCCGCTAACAGACATGTGAACATAGGAGCTTCAGCACGTTAAAGAGCTTGTTTTGTTGATATTCCTTTTCCAGTAGTGCACTGCACGGGTTATCTGATCGTGGTAAAGCTTGATTTGGGTCACGAAATCAGAGAGATAATCTTTTGAATAGTTCAGATTGCTTATGACCTATTTTGAAAACTATTTGGTATTATTTGGTTCAAAAATACCATTCACCATTTGGTATTTGGTATTTTTCATACCATTTGCCTGCATCCCTACCGAAATCGCATCTTGCCTAGCCGTAAAAACAAAGAAGGAAAAGAAAAGAACGAATGAATTGGATGAAATAAGGCAAAACTGACTTTTAGGGGTCCCTAATGAGGGCGTATATCTCAGGATCTAAGCAGAGCACAGTAATGAAAATTTTTTAATCAGCAATCTTTTAAGAATTTATTGATCTTTCATTTAAAAAAGGGATTCACTCAAATCCGTTAACATTTGCAGTTGCTACAGCGGTGGCAAAACTGACTTTTAGGGGTCCCTAACAAAAATTTCAATTTTATCTACCGTATTCAGTTGACTCCTAAGCCTAAGCCTGAGCCTAAGCCTAAGCAAGAAAGTGATTAATTAATATATCGTCGCCACTATGGTAAAACGAGCCAAGTAACAGAAAGTCGAAATCGAGAAAATCGCCTTTTAAATATTTGTTACATGAAAGTGATTAGATTCAATATATGTAGGTATAATTTTAGGTGCTTTAGGTATAGTTTTTCGCACTTAACTCCATTTTTTCATTTTTTTGTTTTTAGGCCCTAAAAGTCAGTTAAGGCAAATCTCAACGGATTTGAATGAATCCTTTTTTAAATGAAAGATCAATAAATTCTTAAAAGACTGCTGAAATTTTCATTAGTGTGCTCTGCTTAGATCCTGAGATATACGCAAATCGGCAATTTCACAGCAATTTTTGTCCATTTGTGGGAAATACATAGACTACCTTCACAGTTGTCAGGGTCAAAATTTTAAAGAAACATTTTTAAAAGAGCTTTGAAGGCTAAATTTTTTTGAAAGTCAAAATGCTAATAGGGCAAAAGGCACAATTTCAAGTAAATTCTTTCACAATAGCCAACATTTTATCTAGCTGCCAGCATAATACTTTTCACTAACCCTAACAGCGACTGCTTAAGAAATCCTTCCTTAAGATAGGCTTAACCTAAAGAAGTGCCTGTAAAGGTAATTTTCTATTGAATTATGCAGTTGTAGACAGTGCTTGTTTACACCTATTTAGGCGCTTTCGAGCTGGTTCGTTAACTGGTGTATTTCACTAAAAATACCTAAACGGGAATTATCGTATGAAACTGTGGCGCTATCCCATCCCTAGTTTTACTCATTTTTTGAGTTTTTATTTCTGGTTTGACATTTGTTGTAACTCGGTTATTATAGATTTGCTATCTGGTGGGCGCCATGTCAGATCCACGCTTGAAACAACTCAAAATCAAAACCGGTGTTGTGAAAAGGTAAGCACGATAGATAGGCTGCTAAGAAACCTACCCGTTCCCTGTTGCGGAAGCCATGAGAATGGCAAAGAACTGAAGTATATTTTTGTCCTATACTTAGGGTAGGTAGGGGGCCAGACAATTCGCCATCACCGACTCGTTGCCGGACAAGCCGCCACGGATGACTCACCACCGGATAACGTGCCACAGGGACAACTCGCCACCGCTAAAAACTTGTAGCCGCTGTAAGGAAAACGTACTAAAAGGTTATGTATTGGACCGGAATCCAAAGGTGCTGGGTTCAATTGCCAGCTACGCTATTGATGCCTAACTTTTTCACCATTCTTTCCGTTATGCCATACTGAGAGTGTACCGCCTCCAGGTATTGGGCCGGCCTAATTACTCTTAATTAGCGTGTTTCTCTCCAACCATAATTATGCGTTTGTGAACGCTTCAGTCACTCCCAGCCGATTCACTCAGATGCATTTAGGCCAGCTTCCGGATAAAAGTGCAGTACATACAGTACTGTCATGTTTTCTCTTGTTACCATTATTGCACAATCAATAGATTCTCTCTCACCCCCTCCCCCTTCTGGAGCAACGTCGTTTAAGGATGGCCCCTGTGTTCTGTACCGATACGGCTAATACTGTAGTAAAATGCTTGTAGTCAGGTCAGTTACATAAACGCTTGGTCTAACGCAAGTAATTAACCTGGCACCGATTAAGTCCGCCTGGTCACAAATCCAAATTATGGTTATCAAGGGCGGTAGCCTGTAAGGAGGCGATAACTGTTAGAACAGCAGTCGTATGGGCCAAGCACGGTTTATAAAGCATAATAGATGCAAGTTTATTCTACAATGGCGGCATGTTTTTGCCGGTGGCGAGTTGTCCGTGGCGAGTTGTCTCTGGTGAGTTGTCCGGCGGCGAGTCGGTGGTGTGGGAGATGTCCTCTAGACCCGGGTAAGTGACGGCTTAAAAAAGCTTAATGGATCCATGAAACTAAATGGATCATACATGAGCCGGGTTTACCCCCCTCGTCTGCAGGCGCCTCCCCACCCCCCGGCCGGACCGACCCTCCTTCGAAATTTTGGCTACATTTTTGGGAGTCCGACGTGATCTCATACTCCGTCAGTCGGCCATACCCCCTCCGAAAATCCGGCGACCTTTTTTGGCAGTGTTTTTATACTCTGCAAACCCTCCGCCTAAAAGCCGTCCCCGCCTCTCTGCTGGGCGATCAGAGCTGGTCTGTGCATATCTCTCTGTGGTGTCGACTGAACACGATATGTGGTGTAGCCGAGAAATCCTTTCTGTGGACTGCACGCAAAACATTAGCACTTCAGGCTTTCAAAGGAGAAGTGCTCATATGAAAAAGAAGCTGATGTGCAAAGGCAAAAAGTGGAAAAGCTGAAGGCAGAGAAGGCGGATGAGTATAATTTACGGAAGCAGGAGGAAGTGCTGCAGGAGACTCGAGCTATGATCCCAGACTGTCTGCGTAGACTGCAGACCGCTCTCGCTGAGCTAAAAAAGACTCTGGTGCGTGTTGCTCTCTGCCTTTCCCACTGATCTGTAGATTTTAGGAAGCAGAGACAGATTTGAGCGAAAGCGAAGAATATAAAGCAGCAACAGTCGTTGTCGACGATGCTGAGAAAGAAATTGTTTGATTCACGTCATTGAATTGCTTGTTTCGGGTTGTATCAAATCATATGCAGTCATTCATCTAACAGGTCATCCACTGAAGGGGTAGGGGAGTTAGGCTCTGGCGCCGGTCAGGGGGTCTCAGCCCGAATTCTAGGGAGGGGAGTTGGACACTAAAAAACCCCAATTTTTCGGTTAAAAATGGTCTGTGCGCTGCTTTTCAGACGATTGTAGCAATTTTAGTGTCTGAAATTCTAAAAAAAAATCGCAAAAAATTGCTCAAAAAATCGTCTTGGTGGCGATGGGGGGGGTTAGGTCTAAGTCGCGTGGGTGCAGAGCCCCGGGACTACTGTTGGAAAGTCCGGGGTTAAAAAAATAAGTTCAAGTCAAGTCCAACATCGAAATTTCAGGTTCAAGTCCAGGTTCAAGTCCATCATCTAAAAAACCTGGACAATAGGTTCAGGTTCAAGTCCACTGATAATTTCAAGAATTATTGAAATTTTCCACTGCTTGCAACTTTTCTGAGCTATATAAGCCTGTCTACTAGTAATGAAAGACGAAAACCACATTTTATGGGGCAGTAGTTTCGTTTTCTCGCATATTCAGTTTGAAAAATAGGTGTAAAAGCAACAAACCATGAAAATGTTGTGCTATCCAACCGAAAATTTGACAAATTTTGCCTAAATTTTCACTCAAATTTTGAATTGGGGGGGAAAAAAAAAAAAGGGGGGGGGAAAAAAAAAAGTGGGGGGTGGAAAAAATATAATAAGGGGGGCGGGACCTACCCTGTTACATGTATGTATGCTATTTTTAATAGTTGATCTTATTTTCTGTTAACTTAACGTGCATCTGTTCACCAGTGATGTTGCTGTTTTTGTTTGCCACTTGCTGTTGCGCTGCCAGCCAATGTATTGTTTCTGTGACATTTTTATAAAGTACTTTACAAAGTACATGCCTTTGTGGTCGAGGTTAGCTTTGAATACATTCTCACACCTGCTGTAGAGCATGTTTGCAAATCATCGCGTGCTAAACCGTTAATTCACAACTGCGAAAAACACCGATTTATTGCTATCGTCATTAGTTGCCGCACCAACACCCTCACAAATAATAAATAACTAAAGGAGACGACGAATTCCGCCATCACAATGTCAATCAAGTTAGATTTCTGTCTGTGATAATCGGTACAGAGAGAAGACTAGATAAAAGAAAGAAGCTTGTTGCTGATACGAACGAGTAGATAGATGTAAGAGGTCCAGCTTATGTAGGTGGGCTGTCGCTTAAGGATGGCTTCTCTGCAAATGTGGCAGAGGGAGGGAGAGGGTGGCAGCAGCTCTGCAGTGGTCCTTGGCCGGCAAACCCTAATCTGCACGAGCAGTGCGGATGCGTTTTGGTGTGCCTGAATAATGTGTAGATCGGATTGCTACTACGTACAGGGTGTCTCAAAAAAATGATCACATTTCTTTTTACTGCCAATTCCGTAAATTTTGACCAAATAGGCTGAAATTTGGATCATAGGTGCCAAAATTCGGGAAATTTTATATGTTAAAGGTTGGTGCACTAGGCTTGACTCATTCCCGAGAAATTTAAAAAAAAGTGAAATTTGGTAATTTCAATAGTGAAAGCCGGTCACCGAAAAATGATCACATTTCTTTTTACTGCCATTTCCGCAAATTTTGACCAAATAGGCTGAAATTTGGACCATAGGTGCCAAAAGTCGGGGAATTTTATACGTTAAAGTTGGTGCACTGGGCTTGACTCATTCCCGAGAGATTTCAAAAAAAGTGAAATTTGGTAATTTCAACAGTGAAAGCCGGTCACCGAAAAATGGAAACATGTCCTTTTCCTGTATCTTTCCTAAATTTTGTCGGAATTGGATGAAATTTGGAGTGTAAACGCACAAGTTCAGGGTAATTCGTATGTAAAAAGTTGACGTACGAACTCCAACGCTATCGTTAGAGTTTAGGCGATAATGTAATGTAACGTTTTATCGGTGACCGGCTTTCGCTATTGAAATTACGAAATTTCACCTTTTTTTAAATTTCTCGAGAATTAGTCAAGCCTAGTGCACCAAACTTTAACACATAAAATTACCCGAATTTTGGCACCTATGGTCGAAATTTCAGCCTATTTGGTCGAAATTTGCGGAAATGGCAGTAAAAAGAAATGTGATCATTTTTTTGAGACACCCTGTAGTTTAATCTTATAGCAAGGAGTATATTCAGATCAGCTTTGTCACTTGCGGGCCGGCTTAAATTTTTATAATTAAAAATAGCTCCGAAACGAGCACTATGTAATTGAACACCCTTTTTTGATACATGTATGCTGCTTGTTTATAGCCAAAACTGTACAGGTGGCCATTTATCTATCACAGGCTTCGTTTTGCTGTAACTTTTGCGTTCGTCAATCAATTTCGCTGAAATTTTAATACAACATGCACAGGTCCTCAGAATTTTTACTCTCAAAAATTCGCATGTCCACTATCACACGTCATACAAAGTGACGGCTGACACATGGAAGTGCATATCCTGTGGTTGAAGTGACAGCCTTGGCCAAAATTTTGAGTAAAATTCTGAGGTTGTGTGCGTGTTGTGTTAATATTTGAGCGAAATTGATTGACAAAGGCAAAAGTTACATCGAAACGAACCTATGATAGATAAATGGCCCACCCTGTTTATTAAACTATACTGAAATTTCAACAAGAAAATGCTCTATATTTTAACAAACAGTTTTTAACGGCCCAAAAGTGTCCGGCTTGGCTCGGCCCATGTGCATCTCTACTGCCCAGGCGTCACCAATATCTTAATCTAGAGTTAACAACACAGTAATCCCTTTTTTGCGTTTTCTCAAGTTGGAGCAGAAAATTTTTATGCAGGAAGGCCAATAGATGGCAAATAAAATTCCGACGCAATACTGTATATACAGATAGTTGACCAGTATCTCAACCGAGTTTTCGGCGTTTGTTAGCTGGTGGAGTGAAAATTCCGTCGCACTCTAATGATGAATCTCTGATAACAAAGGCCCTCCTCCCTTGAACTGCTTCTGCACGGTGGGGAAATGGACTCGGACGCTCCATTTGAGCCAACAAATTCTTTGTGATCGGCTCTACATAAGAGACCGTACGCTCGAACGGCCTTTCGGTCTGATAATCGGAGCCATTGGATGTTGTCGAACACCGATCTGTCTTCCCCAAACCGTTTGCAGTCGGTCGAACAGTAGGTGACACCGAACAACGGTGCATAGCTGTTGTGGACTCGTTGTACACCGGCGAGTGACCGGCTTCCTTTCCCAACAGGGTGCTTCTGCTGCACATTCCACGCAGTTTGGTCTAAAAGCACTTTTCTCACACTAATTTGCGTCAGTCACAATAAAAAAACGACCAAAACTTTAAAAATACAGGGTCCGCCAAAAAACAACCCAGAAGATTTTTTGCTGTAGCAACCGCAAATCTCAACCGATTTGAATGAATCCTTTTTAAATGAAAGATAAATAAATTTTTGAAAGATTGTTGTAACGTTTATTATGATAGCCTGCTTAGTTCCTGAGATATTTGTCCTCAAAGTCAAAACAGAGATTTTGGCAATGAACAAGAGTGATAAAGAACAACTAAGCAGATTTTTCGCTGTAGCAACCGCAAATCTCAACCGATTTGAATGAATCCTTTTTTAAATGAAAGATAAATAAATCCTTAAAAGACTGCTGAAATTTTCATTATGTACTCTGCTTAGTTCCTGAGATATTGGCTCTCAAAATCAAAACAGTGATTTTGGCAGTGAACAAGAGGGATTATTTTTATTATTCTGCACTTCGTAATAAAACGGATTCCTGCTACTGCTAAGGGCTATTGGAGGCTTTACTGGTGACACAGAAACTCGGTTTGCTTCAACACTAAAGTATCATTAACCCCAGCAGTAGGAATCTGCTTTATTATGAAATGCAACGGAATCGCTCTTGTTCTTTGCCAAAATCTGTTTCGACTGAAGGCAAATATCTCAAGAACTAAACTGTGAAAATTGCACCAATCTTTGAAGAAATTATCAATCTTTCATTCAAAAAAGGATTCATTCAAATCGGTTGAGATTCATGGTTGCAAAAGTAAAAAATCTGCTGGGTTGTTTTTTTTTTGGCGGACCCTGTGGCTAAAATGCGACCCCCTGATGTCTCTACTCTCTTCCGTCACTCGCAGTCAACTTAAGGGGTCAATTTCGTCGATACCGTCTTGCGATAGAAGAGAAAACATTATTTAGAGACACTTTTCTGTGAAACGCACATTTTTTGTAGGCCAACGTAGTAGAAGAGTATATTGGAAAGCAGGGCTGTTTGTTTTCCGGAAAAAACTCAAGCCGGTTTTTTCCAGTTTTTTACCGGTTTTTTTCCAAAAGTTATTTTCCGAGATGACAGAAAAAATTTTTAAAAATCGCTTTTTATTGCAGAATTCAACAAAATAGCGTGAGTTTTATTACGAAATGCACTAATGTCATCTTTTGGAGTAGTAATTTGATTTTAAAACAACAAAAATACAATAATAAAAGTTGCCTGAAAATGGTACCAGTATTTTTTGCCAAAAACAGCTAAGTTATGCCAGAAAATGCTTGTAAGGCTTCTATTAACGTAAATTCAAAGCATTTGAAGCGAACTTAACCAGTTATTGTGCCTATTTCCTTTAAAAACTTGCTTGAGTTTTTTTCCGCATTTTAGTTTTTTCCGAGCCCCTAGGAAAAAAACCGGTTTTTTTTCGGAAAAAAACGATAAAAACCGAGGAAAAAAACCGACCCAACAGCCCTGGTGGAAAGGCAAAAAGTCAATTTTTCGACCCAAACCAAATTAGGTCAACCTACTCACAAATTTTAGGCAGTCGATTTACTTACGTTCCGGGTATAGAAGAAGATGATAAGGAGGACAACGATCAGGACCAACACAAGAAGCATCACGGTAACTGTGAACACTATCCACATGACCCTTAGACTGTTTTCGACTTCTCGTATTTTCTCAGACAACAACACATCACTCCTTTGGATCATATTGCACAGTACACAATTACACAACACACAACAAAATCCGGTTTATGCTCATGTCTGTCGGTCCAATTCCTGTAGTCTCAGTTGCGAACCTGTTCGCACGGGGCACCAATTCAGCGTACTACATGCACAAATATCTTGGAGTGGAGCTGGACCTTCTGGCTGTGCACACACAGACACAACATAGGATTTCCAAGGCTAGATCCACTCTGGGCTACTTGTTCAGGACCGTTCGGGAATTTGTGTCCAAACCGATATTTAAGATGTTCAATCTTACTATGTTGTATGTTGTTCGCTCTATGCTTTTGTACGGTATGCCGCTCTGCTGCTCATATTGTAAACATGAACATGACATGATTACCCTGGAAAGAGTACAAAGATTTAGCTGTAAGCTTATTGCCAACAATTTTTGTAAGCGTTGTGATGTGCTTCTTGGTGAGCCTAAGCTCCAACCGAATTAACCGAAATTAAAAACGACCAGATCCTAATCGGCTCCAGATTTGAAGAACTCGGCTAATCGCGCCGATTTCAATATTGCGGCCCCAGAGAGGATTGGAAAAGCTAATACGGTAGCAGTTCCGATATTGATTTACGATATTGTTAAAGTGCATGTGCCAGTAATCGGAATAGTGCCCCAATACCGCGCTAATTTTCATACGCCATAAGGCGTGGAGTCGCCCCCAAAGGGTTATGATTGCGGCAGGAAGAGGCGTGTTGTTGTGTTTTTGTTTCTGCCATAGCTATGGCAATAGTACATAGTAGACTATCTATCTATAACTGTCGGTACGTATGTGTGTGCCTATTGATTCTTACTGAACAATAGCCACAAACTTTGCTTTTCAAAAATTTACAAAGAATATACTCTTGCTCAGAAGTTACCTATTTAGGGTGTAGGCTTGTGTTGTGTACTGACGACAAATTCTTAGACTGCTGTTTATTAAATGTCGTCTTTGAAGTAGGCCACCTTAATAACACTACTCAATGTGCTGACGGACAAAAATAGACTGAAAAAGGTGAGACAGAGTCTGTCAATGACTTGCGCTGCAAAATGCCATTCGTTCATGCAGTCGTGCTGTTGGTCTTTTCGCTCCAGCCGGAGTGTAACGTATCGTAGTTGCTGATAGATATGGTCTAGAGCCACCTTCATTCCTTCCACAGCAGAACATTGCACTCCTCTCTCTGCAAGAGCCTGCAGAGTCAGTCCTTTCCTTCCCTTTCACCAATATTCACACTTACCTCGGTGGTATGAAGCGAACGCGAAGTTTTCGTTGGGTGAACCGAGTCCGCGATACAGGGTTTTGTTAATGGCTGAGATTTTGTCATTGATAACATTTTTGATAGTAAGCGACGATACGCTGTGTTGCATGTTGCGAACGAGCGAATTAGACTGCAGCTGTCCACTGACGGCCTGTTGCACGCACCACGACTGCGGGCCAACCTTGGATGTGCATCCTCTCGACTGTTTGCTGGGACTGTCCATTCGCAGAACTCTTGGCAGCCAGTCCAGCAGCAGTTTCTTTGTCTGAAACACTGCCTTAAACTAAAGCTGTTTATTCAAACTTTACTCAACTACTGCACCTAACTGAAACTTACCCAACCGGACATTTTGTGCGTACTGGAAGTGCGGTAATGAAGATTGAGCACAATCACCTACAAAACGTAGCAGCAGTTGGGCACCGAGTTCCGCTGAACGTACCGTAAACACCACTGACATCGAAACCACCACCATACAACTGACGAAAAAGGTGGCTGCAATCACTCAGCATCCCCATCAGAAACTTATGTCAGGGCACCACCTACCTATCAGTGGAGTTGTTTCGGAAGTTGTTGGAACCATTTCAGCAATGACACTTAAGAAAAAGCAAACTGACAGGAGAACCGTCATTTCTGCAACGTTTTTCTTTGTGCATGCCCTGAATGCCCTGAACGCTACCTACCGATTGTGATTTTTTCGCCACATTCAGGAGGCAAACAAAATCCAAGCAAGGTCATCATAGAAATGAGAAAACAAGGTAGAATCACGTTGAGAAGGTAGTAGGTGGTGCGACGTCTGATATTTATGAAGAATGTAACTGACGGATAAGGTTCTGGGGCTGATGTATACACTTTCACCTCACGAGTAGCTGGCGCCGCTGAAAAGCTGCTCAAACACCATGTACTGTACATATTCACTGGCGTACCCAGTATTTTGAAGAAAACGAACATGGGCAACATTTAGGCCTCGTTGGCCCGAGAACGGCCAAGTCCATACCCTCTCGAGACTGCTCAAACGACCCATCTCTTCCCAAAAATGAAAGTACCTTTTGGTGATTGGAATTTAGCGATTCCGCTGGAGCTATTTTTTATTGTTTTAGCTGTTAAACACAATTT
This sequence comes from Sabatieria punctata, assembly GCA_030248155.1. Classification (NCBI taxonomy): domain Eukaryota; kingdom Metazoa; phylum Nematoda; class Chromadorea; order Araeolaimida; family Comesomatidae; genus Sabatieria; species Sabatieria punctata. The sequence continues at coordinate 38,943 of JASANB010001780.1, forward strand.
TTCTGCTTTAATTGCGACTTTTAGCCGTATTATTTATTAAAACCTACATACTAAAAATGCATTCTGCAAGCCTTTTGGAGCTGTTTCAGTTTTGGACCTTTGTTTTACCTCCCTCTACCCCCTACCAGGCAAACTCCTCTCACCTGCTCCGGCCCGAACCTCTTACATACATGTTATGTACGTAGGTATAAGTACTTCAGAATTAAAGTAAGTCCAGGTTCACGATTTTCAGGTAAAAACCGTGATTTCAGGTTCCAGGCATACGTATGTACCACTTACCAAGCGTACGTACTGTACGTAGAACCTTATACATAAATATCTAACCAACATACATTTCAGCACCCATTCACCATTGGTGAGGTACTCTGATATGTCCATTGCTGTAAAGTTGTGCAGTTTGTAGTATGCAAGAATGTCTACATCGGTTTTACTCACTCTTGCTTTGAGGAATCAAGTTAAGAGCGTACCCGTGGTACGACCAGGAGCCGAACTAGAACAGATGGTTGACCGATACAGTGAGTGATCAGTAATTCGGTACTTTGAGATAACAGCTTTGATCGTCGAAAGGAAACCAAGTTACATCCATTTTGCAGCTGCTTCGAAAAATCCCCGGTGGGATCCAGTTAACTGTGCCATCGCTATATACAACCAAATTACTAGGAAACGTCGAATCAAAGTCAGAATTTGCGCTAGAAGAAAGTACCGCAATGAACATGTTTGGACAGACTGAAAATCAGAATGGACACCTGTTGTAAAGTAAAACATCAGGTTTCCATATTTTGTTAACTGGGAAACGGAGATCAGAAATTCCAGCGTAGTCTTTAGGATTCCAAATAAGCGTCTCATCGCGCCACCCCTGCATACGTACAGTACGTAGATGCACGAAAAGGCAATCAATGAATGCACAGGGGGGTCTGCCAAAAACAACCCATCAAGTTTTTTACTGTAGCAACCGTAAATCTCAGCCGACTTGAATGAACATTTTTGAATGTAAGACATACGTGAAAGATTGGTGAAATATTTTTAAGATATCCTCTGCTTAGTTCCTGAGATATTTGCCCTCAAAGTCGAATACAGATTTTGGCAATGAACAAAAGCGATTCCGTTGCACTAAACAATATAATAGATTGCTACTGCTGAGCTGAGGGCTAATGAGACTTTACTGATGAAGTAAACCGAGCGTGTGTGTCACTTTCACTAATCTTTCACGGATGTCTTTCATTAAAAATGTTCATTCAAGTCGGTTGAGATTTACTTGTCATTAATTTAGACTCATTCAAATCGGTTGAGATTTGCGGTTGTTGCAGTAAAAAATCTGCGGGGTTGTTTTTGACACACCCTATACAATGAATTGCGTACTAATTAGTCTACAACTTACGTAGGTCAACCAGGCATTCACCTCTATGACTTGGTCTTTCTCGTTCTGAAGGTTTATTCTTGTTAGTTGAATGAGCATTAAATGTAGATGACATACCACGTCGACGATCTGTTGCAGCACAATTCCGATGCTCACCACCACAGGGCCAGTGTTATTGGTGACTGGTCTCACCAGTCGATTATATTGGTGCAGCAAGTCGTGGTAGAGTCGGAACTCGGCATCATCGGACGCGCACTTCTGACCGAAAAGCAGTGCCCAGAACAGAAGCAAGACCGCCGACATCACTTGCTCAATCATAAAATGTCGGCACCATTAACGTACGTAAGGGTACGGTACTGTAGTATCAAAGAAATTTCGCTGCCACGGAAATTAGCACCAATTCGCAGATTAGAATAGCTTCCGGAAATCAATGCAGCTCAGATAGGTGCGACTGAAATCCGGTCATAATTTTGGCCTAATGGCTTTAGCCGCTGGACACGCTGAGCGCGACCAACGGAAACGAGCGGCCGGTTGTACCGTAGCCGTCGGATATGATACATCACTCTCTCAAAGTGCATCGAAATGGACTTGTGTTTGTACGACAATTAGCAGCGAGCAGTGAAGGCTTTGTGTGCACAAGGCCGGTATAAGGCAAGGCTTAACGAACAAGATCAACAGAAGCACTGTTTATCCTCTTTGGCGTATCAAGACACATTTCATAAACGTATGTATGTACAGTGCTATGCGATGAGGTGAGGTGCAGAGAACATGATGCCGCAAGTGCTGGCTGCTATGAATGCACTGAAGACCACCAGGCACAGTCGGTCGACAACCATGGCTGCAAACTTCCAGTCGTTCTCCATGTCATGGTCCTCGTCCTCCTTCTCCATGCGCTTCGTTATGAACTTGAGTTCGGTGTGAATTCGCTGCAACATCAGGATCAGCGCGTAGTTGCCTGCCTCGCGACAATCTGTAAGAGCCGGTTGCTGAGAAGGCAGAGCAGAGGTGGCGTGTACCGGGGTTGGCCAGATACGGCTTCAAGCAAGCGTGAATGCGACTGTCCAAGTCTTGCGGCACTTGTCTGCAGTGGTTGGTGGCGGTGGTGAGAGCGAACACACCCCCTCCGATCGACGGCTCCATCTGCACGCTTTTGGGCTGGAGCGGGGCGTTGCCGTCCTCCAATGAGCGAACGTTGCGCATCAGAGACTCCGACTCCTGCTCCTGCACGTTCTTCTGTTTCTGCTTAAGAATGCTCGACGGCATGGTGAACTTTTTGCCCGGCCTGCGCATCATCAATAGCCAGGGCAGCCAGTTGAGCAGAACGCTGCGCACCTGCCAACCGACCAGACTACACACACGCAGCTGCGCTTAGGCTTACAAACGGCGTCATTTCGTGAGTGTCCGGGGTGCGGAAATGCAGGTTCAGCACGACAACGGTGAACACCACCGACGCCGACACCACCAGCATGCAACAGGAAAAGAACGTCCCTGCAATCAGACGTACGCACGGTCGCCCTCTACTGAACACACCCACCGATCAGCGGAACGGCTTCTGAGGTAGGCGGCGACATGTCAGCGACGATGCCGAGGAAGAAACAAACCGACAGCAGAATGGTGATTTCTGAAATATCTGTGCGTACGTATGTACGAATGCATAAACAAACAGCCCCACCGCCACCACCACGATCAGCCGGGACGGGATTTGGGGTAAATGACACGCACATAATATGCAAAAGCCAATAATCAATACAAGCGTCGGTACCGAGAGTAATTTTCTCTCCGGCGTCGGGGGGCAATGTGAATCCAAGCACAGTCATAAGTGAGATCAGCAGACTCGGAATTATCAGATTGAAGCCGTAGTACAAGGTGCGACGACGGATCTTCATGTAGTATTTCAAAGTTGGATAGGGTTCCGGACAGCAAACGTAGTACTTCTCGTCTCGTTTTACCGGCGTCCCTCAAACAGAAAGTGTTAACCGAGTCGATTGCCTTGTCTGCTGCTACCCAATAGAAGCCATTCCCCGTTCTCCAAATACTCCGAGGTGTCCATAGCTGAAACAGACAGACGTTCTACTGAAGAGACCGCACAAATAAATGATACCGTTCTCTGAGTTCTTGCCCTCTCCTAACTCTGGTCTCAAATCCAAGGCGAACCCGTGGTACGTCCACGAACCAAACTGTAAGAATGAACGTAGAAACGGTATTACTGTAGCGCAGTCACTTTGAGATAGCAGCTTTGGTCGTCGAACGGGAACCAAGTGATGTCTATTTTGCAGCTGCTTTTGAGAATGCCAGGAGGAATCCAGTTGACAGTTCCGTCGCTGTACACCACCATGTTGCTGTGGTAAGTGGAATCGAAGTCGGAATCAGCACTAAAGCTGGCCATCATAAGCTGACCGACGTAGCCGAAGCCAACCTGTTATAGAGCAGCACGTCCGGTTTCCAAATGTTGCCGTACGGAAAACGCACATCATTAATGCCTCCGTACTCGTTCGGTTCCCAACGGAGCTTGTAGTCGTGCCAGGTCTAAGAATGCAGGCACTGTGCTGTAGTCAGACAGGAGCAATGATTCACCTACGTATTTAAGCCAAGCGTTCACTTCGATCACCTGGTTCTTTTCGTCCTGAAGAGAAAGTGACAGGAGAGTACGTACGTAGCCAAGCCACACTCACCAGTCCCACGATCTGCTGCAGCACCACACTCAGAGTGACTTTGACCGGCTCGGAGTTGTTGGCCACCGGCCGTTCGAGCGCGTTGTAGTTCTGCTCGAGGTCGTGGTAGAGTCTGAATTCGTGTTCGTCGGCGGCGACGAGGAGCACCAGACCGGACACGAGGCAGACGGCGAGCGGTCGGCGCATGGCTAGAAGCAAGCAGGTGCAGATGTGTGTGCAGGCGGAAGGCAACAGATTGTAGTGAACGACCTAACAAGAGACACATTTGTGCCAGGGCGACGGCAGTTAGCGCCGCGCACTCGAGGTGCGGCAGCCGAGCGCTAAGCCGCTAATCGTGCGGGCCCGGCGTTTCTGTAAGCAAACTTGTCTGGCAGTCTCGAGAGCGACTGGGGTCGATTTCAGAAACCTGAAGTGGACTCGGCGCAAACTTGGCACTTGGGACACACCAGCCTGCTATAATCAAACCGATATCGACCCCATTTGTGCCGCTCTCATTCATTTTTTGCACTGTCTAGCTGCAGCCGCTGCTATGGATCATCTCTTACGCTAATCCACATAATTCTTGCCTCCCTCAGACACCGCCTACTTGCATAAATACAGTACGTACCTACATCTCACAAATCCATTGCCACAACTAATAAGTGATTAGGGTCGTTTGCCTAACTGGCTGGCAATTAGCCACGCAAGAGTATTTAGCGCCAACGGCACTTGAGACGGCAATCCAGAGGCCGATTTGATTAAGGCAACCAATCTGGCCGCTGCAGTCCATCGATGCGCCACTCCCGAGTGTGCGCATTATAGATGTCGTCGAACAGTACGCCCAACCAAACAGACACCTCTCGCGAGTTTCTGTTGGCTCAAAACGTCTGCACCAATCCCGACAACGAACAAACATTTTATTAAACAACAAAACAGACACAACGAGCCTCTACATCAGTCTGCCACGACACTTTTCACTGTTACACCTGCATTGTACCGGCCGGTCAGGGTTAATTTCGTAGGCGTAATCCCAACACAATTCTTCCCCAGATTTTATTCGTCGTTTGGCAAAGAACGCTACCCTGAAATGCACAGGTGTCATTATTAAAACAAAAAAGAAGCTTTTACGAAAAGCAACAGAAAGCCATGCTTCTTTGACGATTCAACACTTTTCAGTGATACAATGTAGAGAAAAAGTCAGGAAAACTATATTCAAACAAACTAAAAAGTATTGATAGAAGCTTGCTATGTATAAATTGCCTTTAAGATTTACATACCTTAAAATGAACACATTGAGTCAAAGCAAATGTACGATTGACGCCATGCGTGACATAATCATAAATCAAAATGATCAAATCATCATAAATCGTACATAACTGTGACCCAGAATGCTTAAAAGAGTAGCAAGAATGTGCCACTCAGCGGCCGGCCGAGTGTTGATGCGCTGTACCATAATTACCGGAGGGGTCGGAAAATTCTCAACCCCTCCGGTAATTGAGCATGCGCTTTATTCCAGCGCAAACCTGATTTTTGAGCGGGATATTCAATCTGTCTTTGGGAATATAGCTGCCCCCGTTGATTCCTTAAGTCTACGGCAACATGATAAAGGGAAAGAAAGGCATATGCTGGCATGAAAGGCAAAAAGCTGGCATATGCAAGCATGAAGCATGCGGCATGTATACATGGCCAAGCTCGTGTGCTGTGTTCAAAATGGAAAGTTTCATAAATGCTTAAAAAGCCTGATGCATTTCACAGATATCTTGCTATTGGACACTTCTTTTAGTTATTGTTAGGGGCCGACCGGAATTCCAGTTCCGGTCCGGTACCGGATCAGGCTGATCTGGTCCGGTTTACAGGATTTTTCGCTTGTTTACAGATGCACTGAAGTCTTGTCTAAATGTAAATTGGGCAATTTCTAAATTTAAAGATAGCAAATGAAAATGGAAACTTTTCCTTTTGCTGTCATTTCCGCAAATCTTAACCGAATAACCTAAAATTTACGAGTGTCTGGTAAACTGCCAAAATCCAAATGGAATGGGAGACGGAGACAGTCACTAGTACCCGCATCGCACATAACCTACAGCCAGTAGCGAAGACAGGAAAGGAAGGGAGGGAACTGGCGTTTCGCCAGGAACAATCACACCTAAGACAAGAGGACGACGTAATGCACGATTTGAGGAAGACCGGCAAACAGAGAAAGAGAACCAACCAAGGCAAGCGCAAATCGTGCGTGTCCACCAGAACGTTCTGCACAAATACGTTTGGGGCGCAGCTGTGGTTCAGAAAGCGTCCGATGTTTCCACGAGTGCGCGCATCTATGGTGAAACCGAAGTTCTCCTGACCGCCGAAATAGCGCATCATGTCCCAGTCTTTGTTACGAACCGGTGCTAAAGTAAAGACCCGTTTGCCAAGGAGAAAAGAAAGCTGGTTAAGTGGCAGCAGCACCAGACGGGGGCAGAGTAGCGTTCAGACAGACAGGTTCGAGGTCGGCGCTCGCCTCCACCGAGATCAGTTGATCATCAGCATCCAGCTTTCTCCGGCGTTTCTCGTCATCAGATGCATAGTCAGAGTCGTCAGTTTCGCGTTCGCTGCAAAACAGACCAACCGTAGCAGACCGACAAACAGCGATGCAGCCTGACCTGTCTGAATCGGATTGATCGTCGTCGTCGGTGCAGCGGCCCTCATCAGCCAAAGGGTCCTCCATAAATGCAACGCCGATGTTTTCCTTTTCGTCCAGCACAACATCGACCATATTCAAGTCGGCAAAGTAGGCGTCTCTGTCGGTGCCGGCCGCATCGGCCTGGGAGTTGGTCCAGACGGCGCCCGAATAAATGCAAATGAACTGACCAGAGGGTATATCGACGGTGGTGCGCAGGCCCCAGCCCTTGCCATCTGTTTTGAACAACTGCAACCAATGCCTCGCATGCGGTAGCCACCGAAACCGACCAACTCTCACCTGCAGAGGTATGCGGAGTTTCTGTTGAACGACGCGATTGAAGCAGCGCTTCTTGTTGCACTGGCAGCGTTCATTGCACTCGAATATACCGGAGAGAATGTTGGTCCGCAGTCGGCGGTACTCGTATCCGACCACCTTCTTCAAGGGCCGGAGGCTGACGTGCAGTCGCTCGATCGCCTCCTGCGTCAGTCGCTGACAATGACACGACTGCGCATCCGAACAGTCATCTGTAATGCACCCGACGGTCAGCCGATTGACTACAGACTAGGAAGAAAAGAAAGCACCCTCGCATGAGCAGCCGGAGCAAAAGTTAGAGTTAATAGTGGTCAAGGAGACTTGGTCGTTAGCCGGGAAGCGCCGAGTTACGTAGTCGATGACTGTCAGTTGCTCTGCGTCTCGCATTCACCACTGGGATCGGCTGACTCTCCCTGCCGTTGCTGTAATCTTCCATCACCAAGTTACCGATCGAAATGATCCTTCTGTCGGCGTGCAAGAGCGCATCGAAACAGAACATATCGATCGACAGACGCGAGGAGACGCAACCCAGAAACTTGGCCACGTCCTCCTTAACCACGCAAACGACGGCCACAAGGGCTGCGTAGACCGCACTGAACGCTGATTTAGACTGAGACCTTGAGCAACCTGAACAAGTTTCTAATTACACGGAACCCCAAAACCTTACTTCTCGTTTAAAAAGCCAAGTAGTAAGGGAATACGAAAGGGACTGCGCTTGGAATCGGTCACAGTCAGGGTCGCCTATTTCTTTGCATTTTTGACCGCAATTGTGACGAATGAAGACAGGAAGCGACTCCTCAGGTATCTTTTCTCTCACTTCACGCCATTCTTGCACGTCGTCGCTCTTGCTTCTGCACCTAATCCGGCCTCTTCGTCTGAGAGCAACAAAAAATGCCATACCCTTATCACAACAATTTA
>JASANB010001781.1:0-21484 GCA_030248155.1 Sabatieria punctata
CAAATATGTTAAAATAGGTACCAAACGAACACCAACGGTGAATGTTCGAACATTGGGGACCCCCTAGAACCTGAGCTGTACCCCGTCAAAGTTGGGTCACCAGCCACTTTTCGGGCCATTTTTCGACTTTTATTCAAACGATCACCATTCACTTGTTTCTTAAGGTACAGTTTCCACTTCCACATTGTTTTGTAGCTTTTTGGAAGGGCTTTTATTTTCTTATACTCGCTTTTTCAGATCATACACGGTTAGCGAGATATTCTCCAAAAACTACGAAATTTTCGGTAATTACGACATCATTTTTTTCCAGAAAATCGTCATAACTTCTCTCATAGATGCGGGGTCCGGGGAATTCTGCCAGAACGGATGCAGCACTGATGGCCAAACAAAATTAACATGTTTCGGATACACTTTCCAGGGGTCAGCCCCCCCCCTGTTTGGCGATTTGAAGACAGACGTCAAAATTTTTTTTGCTCAAAATTATTAACAGACCAGTTATTCTTATGCAGTTTTACCCACTGATTACGAATCTGAACTCGGTTTGTCTAGATTCGGTCTGGTTCACGAGTTATTCGCGTCCAAGTGTGAGCTTCATTACATTTGTCAACTGCTGTTACATTATATTGAAAGCGACTAACGTGCTCAGCGCCAAGCTATTATATGCAATTTTGACCGCTGAGTCCAAAAATGACATCAGAATTGGTCTACGACCTACCGTTCCCGAGTTATGTCCATTCACAGTTTCTTTATACACATGGTCATCAGTCTTGTTGCACCACTATCAGGTTGCCTCACTTTTACTGCTGCTATACGGCCGCAGTGCGACTGACTGGATGTAGTTTTAATCGCTGAGTCCAAAAATGACATCAGAATTTATCTAAGACCCACCGTTCCTCAGTTATTCCCATTCAAAGTTTATGAGTGGGCCTTATGTATGAATTGCCGTCTTTCTTGTTATGAGGGCTAGCAATCTGTCTAGATTGTTCCGGATCTATACCACTAATCCCTAATCTAGTCCGGTCTGTCTGAACTGGCCTTCTTTGAAAGCGGGGGGCGGAGTCCTGCTGTAACTGACTTTGCAGTTCAGATCTGCCACCAGAATTTGGAGAGCTTGCAGATTTTGAAACTCTCTGTTTCGAACCCAGCCAAGCTGGATATCATTCAAACCTGCACCGGACAGCAGCTTCTCAGGCTCTATCACTTGCGTCTGGATCAGTCTGATCTTGGCGCTATTCAGAACTTCATTGCTCAGTGTGCCAATTGACTGTTCTTGAAGTATGTTTGCCTGATGTTTCTCTGATACTAACTGATTCAATAGCGGATTGCGCAGCTACATATTTTGTATTTTTATGTCATTTGAATTGCAGATGAAGATCCTGCTTTTTTCAACAATCGTTTTGATTTCTGGCCTTGAACGGCAATGCAAAACTCCATACGAAACGACTATGAAAGTGCTGATTGCGGCAAAGAATAAAAAGATAGAGCCTGTGATGTTGGGGGCCATCCATAAATGATGTCATCCCAAAATCCCGATTTTTCGGACCCCCTCCCGCAAAATCGCCTTGCGCCATTTCTTGGGACCCCCTCGCCAAAGCTGACATTGTTTTCCATTCCCCCTGATAAAAATGCAGTACATACAGTACTGCCACGTTTTCTTGTTGCCATACTACGTAATCAATTAATCAATCAATAAATCCCTACTAACCACTCTGGGAACCTTTTCTATACTTAGAACCTTTGCCAGAGTGTACAAAAATTGAAAATAACACAATCAAAGTTCCCAAAAAATTCCGAAAAAAGCTATGTCGTCTTTAGCTAACCCCTGCCCCTCCTGGCCCGTCGTCTATCGTCGCATTTCAGCCAAACATCACTGCCCCCTCTGGAACGATGTCGTTAATGGACGGCCCCTTGGTCCTGAAGCGAAATATTTGTTTCGATGCTGGTGATATGGATCTGGATCAAGAGATCAGTTCCAGTCAGTAGTTTCAAACCAATTCTTTTATGCTAAGCTAACCAGAAGTTTCTCTTAAGCTCTCCAAATTCTGGTGGCAGATCTGAACTGCTAACTCAGTTACAGCAGGACTCCGCCCCCCAGCTTTCAAAGAAGGCCAGTTCAGACAGATCGGACTAGATTAGGGATTAGTGGTATAGATCCGGAACAATCTAGACAGATTGCTAGCCCTCATAACAAGAAAGACGGCAATTCGTACATAAGGCCCACTCATAAACTTTGAATGGGCATAACTGTGGAACGGTAGGTCGTAGATAAATTCTGATGTCATTTTTGGACTCAGCGGTTAAAACTACATCCAGTCAGTCGCACTGCGGCCGTATAGCAGCAGTAAAAGCGAGGCAACCTGATAGCGGTGCAACAAGACTGATGACCATGTGTATAAAGATTCCGCGAAACTTTGAATGGGCATAACTGAGGAACGGTAGGTCCTAGATCAACTCTGATGTAATTTTCCGACTCAGCGGTCAAAACTACATCCAGTCAGTCGCACTGCGGCCGTATAGCAGCAGTAAAAGCGAGGCAACCTGATAGCGGTGCAACAAGACTGATGACCATGTGTATAAAGATTCCGCGAAACTTTGAATGGGCATAACTGAGGAACGGTAGGTCCTAGATCAACTCTGATGTAATTTTCCGACTCAGCGGTTAAAACTACATCCAGTCAGTCGCACTGCGGCCGTATAGCAGCAGTAAAAGCGAGGCAACCTGATAGCGGTGCAACAAGACTGATGACCATGTGTATAAAGATTCCGCGAAACTTTGAATCGTCATAACTGAGGACGGTAGGTAGAAATCTGATGTTTGACTCAGCGGTTAAACTACTCATTCCCTGCGGCCGTATAGCAGCAGTAAAAGCGAGGCAACCTGATAGCGGTGCAACAAGACTGATGACCATGTGTATAAAGATTCCGCGAAACTTTGAATGGGCATAACTGAGGAACGGTAGGTCCTAGATCAACTCTGATGTAATTTTCCGACTCAGCGGTCAAAACTACATCCAGTCAGTCGCACCCCGGCCGTATAGCAGCAGTAAAACTGAGGCAGCCTGATAGCGGGTGCAACAACACTGATGACCATGTGTATAAAGAAACTGTGAATGGGCATAACTCGGGAACGGTAGGTCGTAGACCAATTCTGATGTCAATTTTGGACTCAGCGGTTAAAATTGCATCTAACAGCTTGGCGCTGAGCACGTTAGTCGCTTTCAATATAATGTAACAGCAGTTGGCAAATGTAATGAAGCTCACACTTGGACGCGAATAACTCGTGAACCAGACCGAATCTAGATAAACCGAGTTCAGATTCGTAATCAGCGAGTAAAACTGCATAAGAATAACTGGTCTGTTAATAATTTTGAGCAAAAGAAATTTTGACGCCTGTCTTCAAATCGCCAAACAGGGGGGGCTGACCCCTGGAAAGTGCATCCGAAACATGTTAATTTTGTTTGGCCATCAGTGCTGCATCCGTTCTGGCAGAATTCCCCGGACCCCGCATCTATGAGAGAAGTTATGACGATTCTCTGGAAAAAATGATGTCGTAATTACCGAAAATTTCGTAGTTTTTGGAGAATATCTCGCTAACTGTGTATGATCTGAAAACGCGAGTATAAGAAAATGAAAGCCCTTCCAAAAAGCTACAAAACAATGTGGAAATGGAAACTGTACGTTAAGAAACAAGTGAATGGTGATCGTTTGAATAAAAGTCGAAAAATGGCCCGAAAAGTGGCTGGTGACCCAACTTTGAGGGGGTACAGCTCAGGTTCTAGGGGGTCCCCAATGTTCGAACATTCACCGTTGGTGTTCGTTTGGTACCTATTTTAACATATTTGGATACCAGCCGGATCGGAGAAAAAAAGTTGCTTGAACATCCTAAGTTGACTTTCTCGCAAAATGCATGTTAAGTGCCTGACTGTACTACTAGACTAGTAGACATGGGCTGAGACGTATACATGTAACAGGGGTCTGCCCCCCATCCGATTTAAGCTAGATCCCCGCGGTCTGGCCTGGCCCCCTCCGACTTTATTGACAAGTAATTTTTTGAGCAAATTTTTGCAGTTTCTGACACAAAGATTGCCAAAATCGCCGGTAAAACAGTACTTTTTAACTGTATTTCAGCCAAAATTTGCTATTTTTATACGAAAAATTTCGATTTTTGAGCGTTTTTTAGTGCCGAACCCCTCCCAAAATTGGGGCTCAGACCCCCAACCCCCTCTGCCTTCGGCGGATGACCTCTTGTTGCATGTTTGGAAATGGTAGCCCATGTCTGACTACGTACATATGGTAATTAGTGTAGGCTTTCCGAAGACATGTTAACGATGTGCTGAAGACGGAGAAGGGACAGCTGTTTCAGACAGTCGAGAATACCATCGAAGCCACCGGAAGAGAGATGCTGGGTATAAATTCAATCTGCCGCGCCTTGAGCTGGTTCCAAATTTAGGCATACAACACATACAGTACACATTGACTTGTTTGAAATCAGGTTGAGTCCGTTTGCAACTGCCAACTAGAGATGCGCACGGCTCTGGCAGAATTTTGGTCAGTTGCGTATCCAGGATTTCGGAAAGGGGTGTAAAATTTTGAAAGTGTCTGGTTGGGTCGCTCGCTGTCCAACCAAGGTAAGAAAATTTAGCAAAAATTGCCTTCGAAACGCGTTTAGAAGGCATTCCAGACTTAAAATTAACAGAAATTACAAGTTTTAGTAGTTTAAAGTGGCCTTCTGCCCGACCAGGGTCAGAAAATTTTGAAAATTTTTGTCTTCAAAAATCCATTAAAGTGCTGAATTTGGTTAATTTGAACCCAGCCGATTATTTTACCGAAAAACAGCGACTGCAAGTTCCGGCCTGAGCGCATCTCTACGGCCAACATCAACGTGGACGAACAAAAATTCCTAAATAAACACGAACAATTGTTTTTTGTTGAATGTTGACGTGTTTACGTACTTAGCGTGCTTCGTACGTAGTACGTACGTAAACGTAGGTGTGTTGTTAGCGCCTCTTGGAGACTCAGCCGAACACAGATCGCTAATTTTCAAGTCGCTAAAGCGCCAAGATAGCTTTTTACAGGCAATTTTGAGGTCAGAAATTGTAAAAAAAATTGCACTCCAAAATTGGTTCCCCCAAAATCGGAGCGCTGTTGAAAAATCGTCTTGGGGAGGTTGGTCTTCTTGTTGATGTTAAAGCCCGATTTACACTTGTGTCAGTCCGATGGCACTGGCGCTTTATCACGCCGCTCTACCGCGTCATTTAGATTTTTGCGTAACGGATTGCCAGTTCGCAAAAATCTAAATGGCGCGGCAGAGCGTCGTGATAAAGTGCCACTGACATGGGAATGGCAGAAGTAGAAATCGGTCTGTACTTTACGTAGAGCTACTATAGGTGAGAGTGCAGAATGGTTTAGGAGAGGCCATTCGAGTGAGTCCGTTGTGGGCGGAGTGTCTGGGCGCGGTGTTGAGTGGCAGTTGTTCTCCAAGACTCGAGATGCCCGACCGAGTGGCCGAGTACTGTCAGTTGGCACCCACCTCCTCTCTCATCAGCACCTTCGGAAAGGACCACTGGATTTGGGCACTGCCTTCCAGTGTTGGTGGTGGAACCGCTATTGCTGTATGTACACGCTCTCCCGTATACAGTATAGATAAAAAATGTCCCATCGCTTTTTTTTCGGCCTTCACTCAAACGTTTCGTTCTCAGTCACTTCTTTACCGATTTGGCTCAAATTTTCGGCAAAAATTAACAACATGGTTGGCTAAATATTCTGCAAGCTTAGTGCCAAACTTCCAACTCGTACTGGTTTTACGACCCGAAAACTAGGAATGTGGGTGGTCCACGCAAATTTATTTTTTTTCGGTAATACAAGGAGTACAGGCCTGAAACTTGCAGGAATGATTGGTGTTGCTATTGAGCATAACATACTAAGCGGGCAGCCCTGTAGCTCAAACGGCACTAAAATTGGGGAATTTCAAAAACATGAAAATAAATTTGCGTGGACCACCCTCATTCCTAGTTTTCGGGTCGTAAAACCAGTATGAGTTGGAAGTTTGGCACTAAACTTGCAGAATATTAAGCCAACCATGTTGTCAATTTTTGCTGAAAATTTGAGCCAAATCGGTAAAGAAGTGACTGAGAACGAAACGTTTGAGTGAAGGCCGAAAAAGCGATGGGACATTTTTTATCTATACTGTATGTGTATTATATATAATTGCTTTGGTCTTGCCGAAACTTGTGTCCGTCAGTCAATTTGGCTGAAATTTCAACGCAACATGCACAAATTATCACACTTTTTACTCTCAAACTTTTTGCCAAGTCTGTTCTTTCAGCCACCAGCTATGCACTTCCTTTTGTGCCGGACACGTGGGAGTGCATAATTGGTGGTTGAAGTGGCAGAATTGGCCAAAACTTTGAGAGTAAAAGTTTTTAGCATTTCTGCATGTTGTGTTGAAATTTCAGCGAATTTGATTAACCGACACAAAAATTACAGCTAGACGAAACAGATGATAGATAGGTGGACATTGTACTTGCATGCACAGCGAACATCATACAGGGGGTCTGCCTCCCCCAACCCCCTCCCCCTTCGGCTGATGACCTGTTACGTGCATGGCGTGCATACATTGTACATATTTTTCAAACTCAGCCTAGCTCTAAAGCACTGATTAGGTAAGCGGTTGGGCCCTGGCTGTCGTACGTACAGTAGTTAAACTGGATAGTTAGATATAATTCGCGCCAAATTTCAATCCGCGTTTTTAATAATTCCAGTTGAAATTTGGTTCTCAAAACATTACTACCAACAGCCATGCATGTAACTGGGTGGTTCGTGGTCGATCCCACCCGACTTAGGCCAGACCATACATGTACTGGGGGGGTTTGGGGGTTACCCCCCTGCTGGAAAGGCCAAACCCCCCCTCACCCCCACCCCCCGAGACAGGTTAAGGGGGACCCCCCCCCCCCCGACCAAAAAATACAAGTACTAGTAGTGGCCCCAGTATTAACAAACTGGGTCAGAAATCACTAATTTTTAGCCTAAAATTCACTTGAAAAGCCTTTGGAAACCGAATTTGGCGTTTCCACTGCTGATATTTAAGAAAAATCGGTGCTTTTGGAAGCTCTTTTTGTCATTTTTTGCTTGTTTTAAGCTTTAAAACGCTATTTGGCTGCTTAAATTAGCGATTTTTAGCGTTCTTACTGAAAAAAACGTGCTAAAAACGCATTTCTAGGCGTTTTGGAGCTTTTTGAAATTTGGGACCCCCACCTTGGCGAAACCCCCCTCGACCCCCCCACCTGAGGAAACCCCCCCTACTCCCCTACCCCCAGGTCGGCCCGTAGCTGCTACATGTATGGGCCAGACCCCCGATCGGAGACCCCCAAGACGATTTTTTCGAGCTCGCCCCTCAGATTTTTCTGGCAAGTAACTTTTTCAGCAATTTTTTTTACAATTTTTTAGAATTTCAGACAGAAAGTTACTAAAATCGCCTGTAAAGTAAAACAACACTTCTTACCAGTAAGTAGTACCGGGCGTGAGACTGGTCCGCAAAAATCTGATTGGTCGAAATAATTAAGCTCCGCCCACTTTTGAAATAAAGATTTTTACTTTTATTTTTTCTACTTTTCATTTTTACTTTTCTGTTTGTTTTATTTTCTACTTTTAATTTTTTACTTTTCTGTTTCTTTTATTTTTATTTTCTTTTCTGTTTATTTTATTTTTATCTTTATCTTTATTTTCTACTTTTAATATTTATTTTTATTTCAGTATGGGGCCCAGCGTTTCAGATCAATTTGCAACTGTTCTTGAGCGTGCACCTAATTAGGCAACTATCCAGCAGTCAAAACGTTCTGCCTCGGGTGGGAATTGAACCTGGTATTGGAAATGCTAAGGCAAGAAGCTAACCACTCTACCACCTAGTCAATTTGCTTAAAATTCTTAAAGGCCGGCTATATGCAGCATAAGTACACAAATATTTTTTTTTTTTTTTTTTTTTTGCTGATAAGTTTATAGGGCATATAAACGAAAGCTGTAACAGGAGCAAATAAGTAAACAAAACAACAATATACGCATGTAGCCCATAGATTCTAAAGTCGGTGTAACTGACAACCAGGCAAAGTACATCTCACTAGAAACAGAAAGTACTTATTAGTCGTATTAATGAGGCACAGAATATCCATTGTCTTTAAGGCGAAATGTCAATTAGAATACCCATCGCCTTTTATGGCGGAAGGTCAATTAGAACACCCATCGCCTTTTATGGCGGAAGGTCAATTAGAACACCCATCGCCTTTTATGGCCGAAGGTCAATTAGAACACCCATCGCCTTTTATGGCCGAAGGTCAATTAGAACACCCATCGCCTTTTATGGCGGAAGGTCAATTAGAACACCCATCGCCTTTTATGGCCGAAGGTCAATTAGAACACCCATCGCCTTTTATGGCGGAAGGTCAATTAGAACACCCATCGCCTTTTGTGGCCGAAGGTCAATTAGAACACCCATCGCCTTTTATGGCCGAAGGTCAATTTAGAATACCCGTTGCCTTTTATGGCAGTAGGTCAATTAGAACACATATCGCCTTTGGCTTTTATCAAGGTAGTGTGGAAAGAATTTTGTCACACTTAGAAGCTATGCGGTCATCTAAAATGGCATTATCTGGGTGATACGTAACAGGGTCTGACATACGTGCGTTTGTCCGCTCTCGCCACAAAACAGATTTATAGACAGCACAGATAGTTCGCAGAGTGGTTTGCGCAATCTGAGGCAAGTTAGGACCTAGACCACCGTTCGATCTGATTGTGTCCCAGTTAAAATTTGCACTCTGGCTGAGGCCTTTCACTGCTATTTGCAATCTGCGTCGCAATTCAAAGTACTTGGTGCAATTACTAAAAAAGTGCTGCGGATTGTCTCCCCTGTGTAGGCCACAGGCTACACAAGCTGTATTGCCGTTTTCGGGTATTCTACAACGGAAGGGCAGAGCCCCGTGCACTATCTGGTAGCCCAGGATCCTATCACGGCTTGGCAGTTGTTTGTTTAATATTTGTGGCCACAGACAGTCCCAATCAAGAAAGGGTTCACGGTCTATGCAGTTCACTGAAGCAGAGCCAAAGTTCAGCAAACTCCAGTATACAGCTCTGTGGTTGAAATTTGTCCAGCTAACCGCCGGCAATAGGCTACCGGCCAATCTGAAGCAGTCTATAAAGGTTTTCGAATAGCGACTGCTGTTTGCACCCGTTCTGGATGCGTGTAGGTACCGATTGTCTGAAATAGTTGGGCAAAATTGGTACACATTTGGCAAGCTTCTACCCAACCAGAACACAAGTTGTGCCCACCAAACTCTCCTGTTAGCTTTTTCGCAGCCCTGAACTAGCTGACTAAGCAATTTCAGAAAGATAGTCTGTGTTCGGAACTTCAAGCGTGACAGTCTGAGGCCCCCATCTTCCCATTTCCGGCCAAGAGTATCAATCCGAATTGGGCGCCAAACAGGATAGTCCCAGACAAAGTTTAGTATTCTTTTCTCAATTCGGTCTATATCCTGTGACTTTGGGGGTTCAAAGGGCAGGATATGGTACAGCGCTGGAAGTACATAGGTATTGACAAATCTTATCCGGTCAAACCAGGAAAGACTTTCCTTCTTGACCGAGCTTAACTTTGTGTTGACAGTTTCATAGGCAGCCTGCCAATTCCTCTCGTACTGTCGATCGCCAACAAACACACCAAGCACCTTTATGGCAGGTTTTAGCAACTGAGGGGGTACAGTATTGACAGAAGACTGGTGTATTTGGCCTAAGACTATGGCTTCCGTTTTGGCAGCATTGATTTGGGCACTACTAGCACGACAGTACCTCTCTAATTCTACTTCCAAGTGTTTCCGGTCTTGGGGGCAGCTTAGAACGAAGACATTGTCATCAGCATAAGACAGACATTTCAACTGTTCAAGACCAGAATAAAAAGGCAGTCGATATCCTCTAATATCTGGGTTCTGCCTGACTGATTGCAGCAAGGGTTCTGCCTGTAGGACAAACAGTAACATGGAAACAGGACATCCTTGGCGAATTCCACGTTTTACGGGGAAAGTGTTTGTGCAGAGTCCATTCAATTGCACTTTAGCTGTAATTCCGGAATAGATAGCATTAATCCATCCAAGAAATACAGGGCCAAAGTTCATTTTTTGCAAGACACGGAACATCCACTGTTGATCGACTCGATCAAATGCCTTTTCAAAATCGTAACCAATTAGACAGACGCCATCTGCTTTTTGCGTGACGTAATCCTGCAGCATACGTAACAGAACCAAGTTATCAGTCATGCTGCGTCCGGCAATGCCGCATGACTGGGTTATAAAGACCAGCTTGGGCATAGCAGACCTCAGTCGAGAGGCTAGTACTTTACTTATGATTTTGTAGTCGCAAGTGAGTAGGCTTATCGGGCGCCAGTTTTTTAGCAGTCTGGCATCACCTTTTTTGTAGAGAAGCGAGATTGTAGCAGTTTTCATTGAGTCCGAAAGCTGCCTTGCGAACCAGACAGTATTTAAGACTTCAACTAGATCTCGTCCAATCAAGTACCAAAATTTTAGGTAAAATTCTTTGCCCAAGCCATCATACCCTGGTGTCTTGTTATTTGCCATACTTTTGAGCGCCCGTAATGCTTCGCTATCAGAAATGAAACCTTCACATGCCTTTCTTTCTTCATCTGACAACTGAGCAGAAACTTTGCGCAGGAGCTGATTTTGAGAATCTGCCTCAGTACGTTCACTGCTATACAAATCTGTATAGAAACTGTGCACAGTCTGCATAATGTCAGGCTTCATAGTTAGCAGCTGGCCGTCAGTTGCAACCAGGCTCGTAATAGAACGGGACTCTCCTGTTTTCCGTTCAAAACGTTTGTACCATTCAGCGCTGCCTTGCTCACAGGCCATTTCAAGTTTCCTAGCTCGAACAAACTGTCCGTTAACGCGCTGCTGAGTAATGTGATGCAGCTGGTGCCTGAGATCTTCCAACTCTACAGATCTGTTTATTCCATCGCGTTCTTGTTCCATCTCAAGACGTCGAAGCTGTTCTCGCACTTGTTCCTCCCTGCCATGGCCTGTTTCAGCAGCCTGTTCTCTACCAAACTTTCTGATTATTCGCTGAAAGTGGGCTTTTGCTAAGTCCCACCACTCAAGCAATTCGACACCCAACGGTTTTTGTAACTGCCAGTAGAACCAGAAATTTTCTAGGCGTTGAGCCAAGGTCTCTTTGGACAGTAAGCTATTGTTGCATTTCCAATAGCCGCGACCCCATTTGACAAAGCCAGGCTTTTGCAACTCCAGCAGCAACACGCAGTGGTCACTGGTAACCGTTTTTGGCTCATACGCAATTTCAGTAATGAAACGCTGTGTTTCTGGCTTTGCATACAGACGGTCAAGGCGACTGCATCCATTTGCGCCGCGGTAATAGCTGTAACGCCTTTCAAGAGGGTGTCGCTCTCGCCACACATCTTCGAATTCTTCTTCTTTCAGTTTATCCAGTGCAATCCAGATTTTGCGGTCATCATCAGTAAGTGTATTTGACCATCGATCGGACACAGCGTCATACACCCCATTCCAATCTCCGAGCAGAATCAAGTTTTCGCGTGGCTCAAAGCATTCAGTAAAACTTTTTGCCCATGCTTCAAGACCATTGTAGTGTGACGCGTATACGTTCCATAGCTCAAATTCAGCCGAGCCATATTGAAATGCAAGGGACTGGACCGTTCCATTAATTAACGTTTTACAGTGAACTGATTTTAGGCATCTGTTATTTATTAAGAAAGCAGTCCCTTCGGAATACGTCAGACCATCATTCCAGAAAACAGTGCCAGGAAACGCACGTTCAACCTTTTGTTTTAGTTCCAGAGACGGATTGTGAACTTCTTGCAAAGCAACAATGTCAAAATTACTTATCTCATCTAGAATAAACAACCATTTGCGGTCACGGTTCTGACCACCAGTTAAACCGTTAATGTTATAGGAAGCAATCTGCAAGGCATCCATCAGAGCAAAAACCCTGACCGACCACCTTTCTTCGTGCCTCTGGAGCCACGATTGCCTCCGGAATTGCTCCGAGTGGACATAGCACTTTTTGTTTCATTTGTTTTGGACTTTTTCTTCAAGTGTTGATCCGATTCTTGGCTAAGTCTATGCTTGCGCATAGACAACAGTTCGTCTGACTGAACAACAGTTTCTTCTGCCTCTTCTGCCGATGACGCAGATTGTGTCTGCGCAGCCACAAAGTCTGCCGCCGCCACCTTATCTGCTTGTATTGGTTCGATTCCAAGCAAACTGTCATCCGTGTTTTCTTTATGCTTGTTTTCATCTCCGTTTTCTTCAGCATCAGCTACTGTAGTTGGTTCATTGATACTTCCATCCATGGAGCCTATGCGACACACAGTATGCACTACTGCTACACTATTGTCTGGATTTTGCTCATCCACAAGGTCAGGGTACTCGTCTCTGTCATCAAGCTCTGGTCCTGGACAGGTCCAGGCTGTGTGACCGGTTTTGCCGCAGTGGCGACAAGGGGCTTTGCACTCGCGCACAAAGTGACCCATCTCTTGGCAATTGAAACATTTCAACTGCTCTTTCTGCCCATCGTACTTGGGGTAGCACTTACAACCGTCCACGTAAATGACCGGTGGAATCAACTTCAGCTGACCTTTAAAAAACACGTGCCTGATTCCGTTTTCTACCCCTTGAAGCGCTTCAGGTTTGCTATACTTACACCGGTACACTCTATACGCATTGCCAAACTGTCTCATTTTTGCGAGCAGACAGTCATCGTCAATTTGGGAACCAAGACCGAACACTGCAACTTTGGTTGTTGCGTCACGCGCTCTCTGTTTTTCAGCGTCAATCATGCCCTTTATGGTTTCGACTGCGTCATAAATCTCAAAGTCCGTTTTCTGATCGGGATTTTCAGGATTTTGGATAGTAATCACACCTAAGCTCTTCAGAGACTCGAACATCGTTTCTTTGTATTGAACAGTTTTGGCAACAATTAAGTAGCCCGGGAGTTCTCCCCAAGACTGCACCGATTGCAAAACTTCAGGCAATGTTAGAAAGTTTACAACCAAATCTTCACCGATTTTTTCAATAACTTGAGCCACTGATGGCACATACTCAGGTTTATCTTCCGTTGGACAGAAATACAGCGACTTGTCGTATTTGCACTCCCAATTTGCGCCTAACGCTTTTTGGAGATTGAATCTGCGTTCGAAAGGCGGACGGTCTCCGCCTGATTGCGCAGCCATTGCGGCTCGCCACACTCTAGCGGCCTTTTATACACAGCAGCACCGCAACCTTTACAACCTTGCCCTGCACTGCTACGCACGGCCAGGCACAACGCTCAGCCAACCACAAAAAAAAACACAACTGCCTAATCAGAGTTCTCTTTTAGCTTAGCAGCAGCTACTGGACACAATTTAGTAATTGGTAATTGGAACGAACTCACTAATTAATGAAGCAATCCAGAAGAATAAATAGCAAGAAATGCGGTCCAGTAGATCAGCTAGAGCCAGGAAGAAACAGAGATGACTTGACAATTCTCTACAACTGCCTTTTGCACGGGGAGAGCCAAGAGGGAAGACAGCCGCTCACCACGCGCTCACATTCAACAGCACAACAAACTTCACAACAAGTTACTCTTGGGTAAAAACCATTGAATTTCTGCCTCGGGTGGGAATTGAACCTGGTATTGGAAATGCTAAGGCAAGAAGCTAACCACTCTACCACCTAGTCAATTTGCTTAAAATTCTTAAAGGCCGGCTATATGCAGCATAAGTACACAAATAAACAGTAACTTTCTTAGACCAAACTTTTTGTAAATGCAGAGCCTCTTTACACGGTTAGCTGAAACACAAGCAGGACGGGTTTACGTCTTTATAGGTGAAATCGTTAAAACTATGCAAAAATTATAAACTGATCAAAGGCCTCTTACGTAATTGTGGTGAAACACGAGCAGGACGGGTTATCGGTAGAGGGGAATGTTTATTGCCTGCTTCCAATCTTTTGAAAGTGAGGTTAGAAAATGACTTTAGTCACTAATAGCAGTTGCATTTCTGAAAGTACATGTGCAAGTACAAATTGCAAACTTCATAGCATAGAAATGCCCCACTGATTTTTGCCCTTCTCTCTAATATTTCGTTCTTGGTGGGTTCTAAATCGATTTTCAAGATTTATCAAGTGAATTTTTGTTAGGTTTGGCCCCAAAATTCCGACTACGATTTTATAAGTTGCAAACTAACTACCATGGCCATCTCTAGGTGATCCATTTTTTTGGGTGGTTAGCAAACATAAGTCCAAATGCAAACCCCCAAACTATAAGTGAAAGCAAAAGTGATAGTGCAAGTGAAAGCAAAAGTGAAAGTGAAAGCAAAAGCGAAAGCGCAAGTGAAAGCGAAAGTGCAAGTGCAACAAATGCAAGTGTACATGTTGTGTGTGTGTGTGTGTGTGCAAATGAACGAACGAACAAACAAACGCACTAATGATTGGCTCATTTTGACTCATGATTGACTCATTTTGGCTCCGGATTGGCTCATTTTGACTCATGATTGGCTCATTTTGACTCATGATTGACTCGTTTTGGCTCCGGATTGGCTCATTTTGACTCATGATTGGCTCATTTAGGCTCCTTTTGGCTCAGGATTGGCTCATTTTATGACTCCTTTTGGCTCATTTTGACTCAGGATTGGCTCATTTTGACTCATTTTGACTCATTTTATGACTCATTTTTGGCTCCTTTTGACTCAGGATTGGCTCATGATTGACTCATTTTGACTCATTTTGGCTCCTTTTGACTCAGGATTGGCTCATTTTGACTCATTTTGGCTCCTTTTGACTCATGATTGGCTCATTTTGACTCATGATTGACTCATTTTGGCTCAATTGGTTGCAACACAACACTGTTGTTGTGCAATTGTTGGCAAAGTTACTGTATATATTCTTTACTAAGCGAATCAACTGTGTGAGGCGTTCAACTTGCACACAAGAATGGATTTCTTAATATCATATTTAGAAAACCTGTTAACTCAGTAATGCAGGGACTGCATAGCATTTTATTTTATGTTTTTGAGCCAATTCTAATTTTTTATAGCGTTATTGCCATATACATCAGCAATATCTTCATCACTGTCTTCTTCACTGCCTTCGTTAGGGTACAGGCATGTTTAAATTACATCAATATTTTTCTTGATGATGTTGCGCAACAGAAATTTTCGTTTGTGCCATGCTTTATCCATCGCTTCTTCTTCCTCAAAATCGTGCTCTCTTTCATACTTGTCTGCTGTATCGCATATTTGTCCATAAGTCTTGTCTTCATTTTGTAGGAGTTTCACAAATTTAAGAGTGCTTGCCAAAAAAAGTCAGGCAAGCTCCCTTATGGGGGCGGCCGATGGAATTTTTTGACCCCCCATTTTTATTGGCTCATTTGAATTGCCCTATTATGAAACCCCCACAGCCGCGTCGGTTTCGCTCTGGCCGCACTCAAACCGGAGTAATGGTTTGAAGAAGGGTGCTGCGCCGGATCTCCCAGATTTGGCTCCTCCATGCTCTTTCAACTGCTGTCAAATTGGCAGCTTTCGAGATAGCACCTTGAAACTGGACACACTGAAACAGATTTTCCCGCTCTTTCAAACGCAATAGAGGACAACTGAATACGATGAAAACTGCCAGATTCAGACGCGATTTATTAAAGTTCGGGGGACCCGAAATAGACGTGTCTTTCAATTGAAAGAAGTGCCTATGTGGCAACGAGCTCCAGAGCTGATATTTTCAACATAAGTTGACCATGTAAGGATGTATCAAAAAGTACAGGCAAACCCACCGATTCGGCTTTGTTTGGGAGCTGTGCAGCTTTGAAGATGACCCTTTTGATCACGATTTTTAGGCATGACAAGCAAATGTAGATCAATTACTCTTTGTCGAAGGCACGTAAAGAGCTGTCACTTGCAACCCATACTAAAACGGACATGCTCTTTCAGAATATCAACTTTATTTGCCTGTCCAGGTCTTCAGTCCCAAGTAATTTTCACATTTTCATGTGTATGCTGAATCTGACCGAATTTCCGGTACCATCTAACTAGGCTGGTCACTACTCCTGTAGTTTCGGGTTAATCAACCTGAAATTTATTCCGATTGTACAGAATTTCCCGCTCTTTCAATTGATTCACTCGCCGCATCAATCGGATGCTCAGTTCAAATGTTATATCTGATTGTTTACAAATACGTTTTCTGCAGTGCAACCCTGGGACACATCATCGATTAACTTTGCTCAAAAGTGCAAGGCTTTGTCTACACTTATAGAAAACGCCAATAGGACACCAGCTTATATAGCACGACCACAACCGCTTTACCTTTAAGTAAATTTTGTTGAACAGAATTTACATGCTGTAGTACATTTAGCGGCTCCATAGCCTACTAGCAAGAATTTATTGATAAAAGTAAGTGCACTAAGTGTATTATTTTGTTACATAGTATATTTCGAACGTTCAAACAGTCAGTCATAACTGAGTTAAAAATAGCAGAAAAATAATGTACAGACCCGTCCTTTTGAACTGCCGCCGACCCCTTGACAATACAGGGCGCGCTGCGAGAATCGGCTCCTACGGCAAACACGAGACAGGGCGTGGTTTGGCAGCCGATCGCCGAGCTCCTCGCGGTTCTTCCGACCAATCAGGAGAGGGCCGAGAAGAACGAAGGCTAGTGATTGGCTGATATTTTGAGTGACAGATTCTAGAACATTCTATGTCTGTCTGGCGGGCCCTAAGCCTGTCTGATTTCTTCACTTTGGCTGTCTGTTAGTTTCTTGTGCGGCTGGTTGCGTATTAAAGTCAACCTAACAAGCTGCCTCTCTGCGCGACAAGGCACCGGTCGACTCCTGAAGTGAGCTGCCTCTGTCTTCCTAACTGCCTGTAGTGCGGTTTTGCTGCGTCCTACTTCGATTGCCTCAGTGTGGCTCGGGTGGTTCTCAGGTCGCCCCCTCCGTACGGCTCACCAGCGACACGATCACTGGTCGGTTAAAGGGCCCCTCCGTTCGGCTCCCCGGTAACACGTTTACTGGGCGGTTAATGAGCGTCGTCGGCAGCCATCGTCAACCCGGTTTCTTTTCAACTTTCTTCTTTCTACTTTTCTTTAACTGCGCTACAACGTGTTTTCCCGCTTTTCTACTGTGTTTTGCCGTCGGTCGGTTATTGTTTTATTGACATAACCTGCCTTTTCTACAAAATCAACGTAATCACTAAAACAACATCTTTTCTCTCCTCTTCTACAACATCATCTGTCCAGGACCCCAGATGGAACCAACGAGAGAAGTGTCGGGTTAGGGCAATAATATAACATGGCAATTCATTTACACAGCTTCAAGACCGAGATATGCATAAAAAAACTCCAACCACACGAGGTTGGGTATGTTGCGCTTTATGCAAAGAAGCGTAAGAAGATCATAGCAGGAAAGGCTTTTGTATAATTCTTTGTCGCATTTTCTTGCCCAATTTTGCCCATACAAAGTTTTACTGAAGTTTGCTTCTACTTACAAAAGCAGATTTTAGCACTGCACTTTATGAGAGTACTTAGCAACGTTTGACTCTAAGAGTAACGACAATGGCCTAACTTACCACCTCTAGTCATTACTGTGCCAGTTCTACCACCGCCGTAGCACATGTCTTAATCGATGGCAATTTATAGCTAACTGCAGTTTCTTGTGCACTTTAAGCATCAAGGGCGCAAGGCGTAACCAGCTCTAGCAAAAAAGTCACCAGAAAACATGGGCCAAAATCCTGCAGCGCTTATGTTTGCATATTGCGCACGTTATAGGTGTACGAGATCTATTGAGCTTTTCTGTAAGAGTAGACAAAGCCTTGCACTTTTGAGCAAAGTTAATCGATGATGCGAGCCAGGGTTGCACTGCAGAAAACGTATTTGTAAACAATCAGATATAACATTTGAACTGAGCATCCGATTGATGCGGCGAGTGAATCAATTGAAAGAGCGGGAAATTCTTCACAATCAAGATAAATTTCAGGTTGATTAACCAGAAACTACAGGAGTAGTGACCAGCCTAGTTAGATGGTACCGGAAATTCGGTCAGATTCAGCATACACATGAAAATGTGAAAATTAAAATTACTTGGGACTGAAGAACTGGACAGGCAAATGAAGCTGATATTCTGAAAGAGCATGTTCGTTTTAGTATGGGTTGCAAGTGACAGCTCTCTAGGTGCCTTCGACAAAGAGTAATTGATCTACATTTGCTTGTCATGCCTAAAAATCGTGATCAAAAGGGTCATCTTCAAAGCTGCACAGCTCCCAAACAAAGCCGAATCGGTGGGTTTGCCTGTAGGTTTTGATACATCCTTACATGGTCAGCTTATGTTGAAAATATCAGCTCTGGAGCTCGTTGCCACATAGGCACTTTTTTCAATTGAAAGACACATCTATTTCGGGTCCCCCAAACTTTAATAAATCGTGTCTGAATCTGGCAGTTTTCATCATACTCAGTTGTTCTCTATTGCGTTTGAAAGAGCGGGAAAATCTGTATAAGTGTGTCCAATTTCAAGGTTCTATCTCGAAAGCTGCCAATTTGACAGCAGTTGAAAGAGCATGGAGGAGCCAAATCTGGGAGATCCGGCGCAGCACCCTTCTTCAAACCATTACTCCGGTTTGAGTGCGGCCAGAGCGAAACCGACGCGGCTGTGGGGGTTTCATAATAGGGCAATTCAAATGAGCCAATAAAAATGGGGGGTCAAAAATTCCATCGGCCGCCCACTGCCTGACTTTTTTTGGCAAGGACTCTAACACGTTTTTCTATGTTCATGCGAACTAATTCCAAAAATTCCGTCAAATACGGTTCTTTCAGCAGCTGCTGTGGAGCTTCAAGCTCTTTTTTGAACTGACTACAGCTTTCTGCAATGACGATTCGCCATAGATCTAGTGTACTGTCATCATCTGTCTCATCTTCTGATGTGTCAATGGGCTCTTCATTTGGTTTCTCACTTTCGACAACACACTGACATCAGATGCCGCACTGTCACTGTCACCTTCATCCGTCATGGTTGGAATGTTATGAAATCTTCTTTTTCATGTCTCGCTCTATTTGAACTCGACGAAAATGACTTCAGACACATTTTGCAATCGTACATTTTCAACCCTTTTTGTTTCACAAAAGTTAGCTATTTATGGAAGGCCTTACATCATTTTACTGAAACATAAGTGCGACGGGTTTTCGAATTTAAACTTATATTTATGTATACACACACCCACACATATGTGTAACGATACCAATTGAGTTGAAAGATACAATAAAAAAAAGAGTCAAATTGAGCCAAAATGAGTCAATCATTAGTCAAAAGGAGCCTAAATGAGTCAAAATGAGCCAATCCTGAGTCAAAAGGAGGCAAAATGAGTCAAAATGAGTCAATCATGAGCCAATCCTGAGTCAAAAGGAGCCAAAAATGAGTCATAAAATGAGTCAAAATGAGTCAAAATGAGCCAATCCTGAGTCAAAATGAGCCAAAAGGAGTCATAAAATGAGCCAATCCTGAGCCAAAAGGAGCCTAAATGAGCCAATCATGAGTCAAAATGAGCCAATCCGAGCCAAAATGAGTCAATCATGAGTCAAAATGAGTCAATCCGGAGCCAAAATGAGTCAATCATGAGTCAAAATGAGCCAATCATTAGTGCGTTTGTTTGTTCGTTCGTTCATTTGCACACACACACACACACACACACACAACATGTACACTTGCATTTGTTGCACTTGCACTTTCGCTTTCACTTGCGCTTTCGCTTTTGCTTTCACTTTCACTTTTGCTTTCACTTGCACTATCACTTTTGCTTTCACTTATAGTTTGGGGGTTTGCATTTGGACTTATGTTTGCTAACCACCCAAAAAAATGGATCACCTAGAGATGGCCATGGTAGTTAGTTTGCAACTTATAAAATCGTAGTCGGAATTTTGGGGCCAAACCTAACAAAAATTCACTTGATAAATCTTGAAAATCGATTTAGAACCCACCAAGAACGAAATATTAGAGAGAAGGGCAAAAATCAGTGGGGCATTTCTATGCTATAAAGTTTGCAATTTGTACTTGCACATGTACTTTCAGAAATGCAACTGCTATTAGTGACTAAAGTCATTTTCTAACCTCACTTTCAAAAGATTGGAAGCAGGCAATAAATATGCCCCTCTGCCGATAACCCGTCCTGCTCGTGTTTCACCACAATTACGTAAGAGGCCTTTGATCAGTTTATACATTTTGCATAGTTTCAACGATTTCACCTATAAAGACGTAAACCCGTCCTGCTTGTGTTTCAGCTAACCGTGTAAAGAGGCTCTGCATTTACAGAAAGTTTGGTCAAAGAAAGTTACTGTTTATTTGTGTACTTATGCTGCATATAGACGGCCTTTAAGAATTTTAAGCAAATTGACTAGGTGGTAGAGTGGTTAGCTTCTTGCCTTAGCATTTCCAATACCAGGTTCAATTTCCACCTGTGGCAGAACATTTTGACTGCTGGATAGTTCCCTAATTAGGTGCGCACTCAAAAGCAGTTGCAAATTGATCGGAAACGCTTGGCCCCACACTGAAATAAAAATATATATTAAAAGTAGAAAATAAAGATAAAGATAAAAATAAAATAAACAGAAAAGTAAAAAATTAAAAGTAGAAAATAAAAATAAAAGAAACAGAAAAGTAAAAAATTAAAAGTAGAAAATAAAACAAACAGAAAAAGTAAAAATGAAAAGTAGAAAAAATAAAAGTAAAAATCTTTATTTCAAAAGTGGGCGGAGTTTAATTATTTCGACCAATCAGATTTTTGCGGACCAGTCTCACGCCCGGTACTACTCCTGTATTTTAGCCCAAAAAGTAGCGATCTTTGCCGATAATTTAACGCAAAATTGCGATTTTTTGCGGGTTTTTGAGCTGTTTTTAGTGCCCAACCCCTCTATAAATTGAGAATTGCAGCTCGACACCTCGATCCGGCGAGAGACCCCAACCCCATAAGCGGATGACCAAATGTATGCAATTTAGACTTGGACAGACTTAGAAAGTGCCACCCGGCTGAATTTCGCCAGTCCATCAAAGTCTAAATTGCGTATAAAGGCAGAATCGTATAAATCGACCATAGTAAGTACATAGAGTGCAGAGGAAGTTTCAGCTGAAAGCAGCAGGTCTGATCTGTTTCGAATCGGCCATGGCTCTGGGAGCTGCAGCATTGGCAGGCACCTCAGCCTTTGCAGTGCAGAACATCTGGTTCAGATGACAGCTAGCTCTAACAACGCGCCAAAGCAGTTTGTGGCCGACTGCGGTCCAGTGGCTCATGACCTGCTTCGTACCTTCGGTTCTGAGTAGGTTTCTTTGCTTTATAAGTGGTTTCAACTTTTTGCTGCTGGCTCTGCCCCAAAACTGATTTGGGAGCTTTTTCTTAAAATCAACTTTTACGCAGTACCTATAGTGACTGTAATTTTTAGCACGGCACTTACTATGT
>JASANB010001782.1:0-17291 GCA_030248155.1 Sabatieria punctata
TGACCGTAGTTTAAATAGACTGTTGTTTGGTATTGGATTTTCCGTTTCTGTATTATGTAGTGTATACACATTTACCTTCAAATGTATATGGTAATTTGTGTATACACATTCAACAACACAATGTGTATTTTTGTGTATATTTGTGTGTGTATTGTACTGAAAATGTAAAGTTTTTGGTAGATTTTCAGTCAGAAATGCTAGGAAAATCAAATCTCTCAATGTCTGCAGCTTGACAACTCGGATAGCTTGGCAATCGAGTTACTTAGGCCATTTGAAGGCTTTATGAGGATATCTACTGTTTATTACTGCAGCAGAAACATCGAAATTTTACGATTCTGTTCTGTTCGTAATTTTATCGACTTTGCTGATCAAATACACACACACAAAATACCTACATTTTCAGTACTGTTTGTGTGTGGTAATGTGTATAGGAATTTTCAATGTGTATGTGAATGTGTATACACAAACAACAGTAGTTTAATAGACTCTATAGGTTTATTTGGACTGCATACACGTACATAGTTCAATATCGATCGCCCCAGAAACTCAATCAAATTTCTAGCCAACCCATTTTGCCCATTCTAGACTCCCTTGGGCTTTAGCTCCACTTTCGGTCACCTAGAGAACATTTTACTTTTTAGAGCTAGCCCGGTAGCCCGACAGTCAATCCATCTTTCTTTTATAAAACAAAAAAGTACTGTTGATCGGGTATACCGATACCCATACCCGAAACTGGGTATTTTTGAGTAAAACTACCCGAAATTGGGTATACCCATACCCGGGTACTTTTTGAAATACCCATACCCGGGTATACCCGATTTTTTGAAAAATACCGGGTATTTGAATGGGTATTTTTTTAGAAAAAAATCGCGCAAACGCACACGTTATTTCTGTAAAAACTCTTTTAAGGAAGTGTTAAATAGAAATACCGTTTTTGCCTTGCATTACACAATCACTTTACTGTACTGTTGCTAAGTAAATTATAATTTTAATTTTAATTATATTTTTTAGAAATTTACTAATACAAGTAAATTATTTGGTAAGTAAATTATAATTAAATTAAATTTCTACGAAAATAGGCAAAGTTAATTATAATTATAATTTGTAAATTATACTTACCAAAAATAATTTACTTAATTTACTTAAAATATACTTAATTTACTTACACACGCCAAGCTATTGCTGAAGCTTTTGGCAGCATGCAAGTGCTGCGTGAGTGTCTGCTTTCGGTATCTATGCCTTTCAATGGCAAGCCATACTTACAGTACAATTTTCCGCCCGCCCACCGCCTTTCGTCTTTGCGCTTGTTTCTCTTAATCTCCAGCAAAACAAACTACTCCAATTTATCCGCCAAGCTAAGAGTGGATATTAGGTACTACTTTTCAGCCAGTTTTGCTGTGCGATAGCATATGTTCAGTTTCACAAGGCACTGTCCTTTTTAGACATTGTGCACCTGTTGCCCACTAACACTCTTTCTGCGCTGTTCGTTTACATTGTACTAACATGTTGTCTTGCTTGGGCGACGAATAAAAATACAAATACAAATACTGTCTGTTGTGGCTGGAAGCAGAAACTGGCTGGAAAGCCTCTTGAGATTGAGGTTCTAATTCTGACGAACTGTCATTATTACTGTTGACAGACATAGGCTATCATTTCGGCTGAGGGGTGATTAATTCTGAAGTGGCTGGCTGGAGGGTTTAGCGGCGGCTGATGGCGGTTGAGAGGAAGATAAGCCAAAAAGTCCGATTTTTTTAGAATTGAGGTTTTTTGGGATATTTTTCGTTTAGATAGGTTGAAATATGCTAGTCTGAGCTCATTCACACCTAACCTAGGCATACTTTTATCATAATATTCTTCGAAAATATCCTGAAGGGGTAGCGGTAGCCTGAGGGGCGGTACATCAGACCCTGAGGCGAGTAACCCCCCTCGCCCTTAGTTCCCTTTGTCCATGTCTGTTGTTGACTTAACCTGTGAAACGCTCGTTTGACTTTCATTCTAGATGACTGGTATTGCATCCTTGCTTAGTTGGAAGTAAAGCTGAAGGTGTTAGCCGCCAAAATCAGGCCTATTTTAAATATACTTAATGTACTTAATTTAATTAAATGTGGTAAGTAAATTATAATTAAATTAAATTTCTCTCAGATATGGTAAGTAAATTTTAATTTAATTATATTTCTCTGGGCAGGTGGTAAGTAAATTATAATTTAATTAAATTTCAAATAAATTTACTTAGCAACAGTACTTTACTGTTTCGGAAAGGTTAGTTATCCATCTAATTTGTTTCAAGAATTGTACAACTAAGCATTTTGGCGTTTTTTAATTTTATGCATAAAACACCATGAAAACATCTTACTGAAAAAAACGCTTGCGGGCTCAGAAAGGAATGCACCTCAATCTCTCACTGCAAAATTCACAGTACATTACATACTATACATATATGTGACATGCATAAAACATGGTATTTGACTGAAGCTGAATTTTTATTACAAATGTACGTTGAGTACATAAAACGACTTTTGCGTGCATAACTGTAAGTTTCTATTAGAAGAAATCGGACTTCCATTTTAGTGCTCCCTTTGAGGATAAATCACGGTTCGTGCGGACCTGGAAGTCAGGGAGTCATGGAAACGTCAGGTAATCAGGGAAAAGTCAGGGAATTTGGTGTCTGGTCGGGGAAAAGTTTGATAGCCATAGGAACATCAGCGCCCAACAGGGCTTTACACACCACCCATTTTGAAAATCGGTCTTCTCACTTTTTACTGCTACTTAAACCGGAAATTTGTACCCTGAATACCGTTTAAATGCGGTTTACAAAGCAAATTTTTCGAAATTTTCTCACACTGGCTGGAGCTTCCTCACCGTGGTTGGTCAGGGAATTGTGGCTTTAGTCATGTAAAAGTCAGATAATTTTGCTATACGAAAGCCGCACGAACCCTGTAAATACCAATGTAAGGCTAGTAAATTTAGTTGGACTTTAATTAGAAGGTTACAACGTTTCTATGCACTTCGTCTTAATACTGGGATGTATTTACAGCAAGCTGAAATTTTTATGGTGGGTGACCCAGAATCAGGAAGAACTATTAGGAATTATACTCCAGATTCGAGAAAGCTGATTAGATTCATTTATCAATGTTAATCTACAAAAGTATTTGAAAATTCACAAGTGTTCTAGTAACTGTGAAGTAAAACTGTAACAGTTACTACTACCTCAGCTTCACCGAGCACATAATAGTTGTCCAAAAAAGCGGTTAAAATCTATTTTTGCTAAACCAATCGAAATTTGGCATTTTTGAGGAATTTCGCGATTTTAATGAAAAATACCCGATTTATACCCGATACCCGGGTATTTTTAAAATACCTACCCATACCCATACCCGGGTATGGGTATTTTGAAAAATACCTACCCATACCCATACCCAATTCAGATTCGAATACCCATAGCAACAGTACAAAAAAGCTATAGATTTGAGTGGCATTGACATTTAATAAATGGAGCTCAGGCCTCCAACCGTAACTATCCACTTGCTTATTAACGAGTCTTTAGTCTAAAGTCTTTCTCGCCTTCTCATGGCGTCTCAGCCAGCAAACCCCACCGCCTTTTTCGGTCAAAAAGGCCGGAACGATTGGTTCAAAGAATGGCACCAGAACACATCCTGGCACGGCGTACCGGACCTGTTTCGGAGCAGTTCCCGAATATGCAAATTTATTTGGATGATTGTGCTGCTGGTCTGTACTGGCATGTTCAGTATTACAGTTTACTCTCATGTGCTCGACTTCAACCAAGGCGATACGTGGGTTCGAAATACCTACTACAATCGCAGTCCCGACGGATATCTTAGCTTTCCGGCTGTTGTGATCTGTAGCTTGAACAGAGTGTCCAATAGAAAATTGGCACAAGTGAATTTGACTTTGGATGCCGCGTCCTATGTGGCTGATGCGTTGATTAGTTGGGAAACTGGACTGGAAGCTTTTATTGGTGGCACTAAGCTATACTACAAAATGGAGAGAGACTTCTTAGAGGTAAGCTTGTATGGGTAGTTTACTACGCAGAGTGTGCGAACAAGGGGCCGTCCATAAACGACGTCGTTCCAAAATCCCGATTTTTCGGACCCCCCCTCCCCCCAAAATCGCGTTGCGCCGTTTCTGGGGACCCCTCCCCTAAGGAGACGTCGTTTTCGGGTTACCCCCCGCATAAAAGTGTAGTACATGCAGTACTTGTACTGTCATTTTTTTCTTGTTGCGATACTGTATAATAAATTGAATAGATCCCTTCAACCACTCTAGAAATCTTTTCTGTATGTAGAAATATTTGACAGAATGTGCATAAATCCAAAAAATGCAATCGAAGTACCCTAAAATTCCGAAAAAAGCGACGTCGTTTTTTGCTGACCCCCTCCCCCTCCTGGTGCGTCGTCTATCGTCGCATTTCAGCCGACCCCCCTCCCCCCCTCTGGAACGACGTCGTTTATGGACGGCCCCCAATATCTGAAAAACCCAATACCCCAATACTCAATCCCAATACCTGAGACCCCCAATACCCAATACCCAATACCCAATACTTATGTAGCTGAGTCAAAAATTTCATTTCAGTGAACAGGTGCATTCCAGCCAGTGGTGTACACAGGATTTCTAGGGATTAAAATTTCGAAGAGGCCTGGTTGGGCCACTGTCCAACTAGGGCGAGAAATTTTGAAAAATTAGCCTTTAAGAAAGCATTTAGAAGCCTTCTGGAGGGTAAAATAAGCAGAAATTAACAGTTGTAGTCCGTACATGATCTACTGTATTACAGTGTTTCTTATTTGCGGCGCATTTTTTCTTCACACTCCACCGGAAAGGGGTGTACCAGATGGTACCACATATGGCGCCACTACCGAAGCATCCGTACCATATATGGTACTGGCATCTTATATGGTGTCGGTGGTACCATAAACGGCCTTAAGTGCCTGACAGTTTTAATCACTCGAACGTTTTGCATTTAGGCAGCCAAACTGCAGTCGGCTAATAATTTATCAGTGGCAGACTGGTTGAAACTGTTGGCTCCAGACTGTGAAGACATATTTCTGATGTGTCTCTTTGGTGGTCGGCCCATTCACTGTTGCTCCAGAGTGGAGCCTTTCTATTTTGAAGGCAAAGGGGTGTGTTATTCTGTACAAATGCTCAGGTCCGACTTTCCACTCTCGGCAGCCAAGCCTCGCAAAGGTAAACGAACCAACAAACAGATGAACAAACGAATGAACGAACCAAGGAACCAATGAACGAACGAACGAACGAACGAACGAACAAACGAACGAACGAACGAACGAACGAACAAACGAACGAACGAACGAACGAACGAACGAACGAACGAACGAACGAACGAACGAACGAACGAACGAACCAGCGAATGAACGAACGAACGAACAAACGAATGAATGAACGAACGAACGAACGAACGAACGAACGAACGAACGAACGAACGAACGAACGAACGAACGAACGAACGAACGAACGAACGAACCAGCGAACGAACGAACGAACGAACGAACGAACGAACGAACGAACGAACGAACGAACGAACGAACGAACGAACGAACGAACGAACGAACGAACGAACGAACGAACGAACGAACGAACCAGCGAACGAACGAACGAACGAACGAATGAATGAATGAACCAGCAAACCAACGAATGAACGAACGAATGAATGAATGAACGAACCAACCAACCAACCAACCAACCAATGAACGAACGAATGGACAAATGAACAAACAAGAAATGAATGAACAAACAAAAAATGAATGAACAAACAACTGAATGAATGTACAAGTGAAATGCTTAGCGCATTTAGCGCACATTTAGGTCCAGATTCTGGTCTGACAATTTATCTGAATGCCGAATTAGAAGACTATGCACCTATAAAGAAGCTAGACAACCCAGGGCATGGCTTTGTTGTGTTGGCTACCTATGACACCGAATACAGTCCTTTTGTCACACCAATCACTGTACCTCCTGGGTTCGAGACAAACGTTGCAATGTATTCTGAGAAGAACACCATCCGCATTCCTACAAGCAAAGTGCCGTTTTTGCATCCCTTACATATTCCACGCCCCAGTTGCATAATGGACGGAAAATTGACATATATCAAAGGTAACCGGCTGTGACAGTTTTGGCAGAGAATAATTTGTGAGTCAATTCAGGCAAGTACTTCCAAGAAACCTGCGTTGAAGATTGCATCGCTAATCAAACGCTACGGATTTGCGGTTGTATGTTGTTTGGAGCGATTAAGCCAGAGTACCGGATCTGTGACCCTATTGAGACACATCATTGTCGATTGAAACTTTACGCTCATCATGATGACGATGAGTAAGTAACTGAACAAGGTTATCATCTGGTTAGGTTAGATGAGTGTTTACACAACTGAAGCAGGGATGCCTATGATACCGAAATTGTACTAGTATTAAAATCAATCTTTGAATTTAGTACTACTACTATACCAAGCCAAATTTAAAACAGCTCCTTCTATACTGTACCATACCATATCAAAATCAAACGCCTTTGCCGGATAATTTTAGTACTAGAATTATGATTTTGATAAGGTTTTTTCATTTTACACTAGCTTGTTGGCTATATTTACATCACTTTTCAAATTCTGTCAAAATATATTCCCAATCCTTTCTGCATGTTTTGATTCGAAAAAACTCAAGAAAGGTGGATTGATTGAGCATAATTTCCAAAGGCTTCTATGACATTATCACAGCAAACTACCACTGTAGTACTGTACCTTACCTACCATATCGAATTCAAATCGCCAAATTTATACTATACCATACCATATCAATTCAAAGGATGAACTTGATAGGCATCCCTGATCTGAAGTGGGGAAGTAGGTTTGCTTCAGAGAAAATGTGAAGTGCGCTCAGAGCTGTCGAAGCCCCTGTGAAAAGCGCCAGATAATCAGTTGGTCATCAGCCGGAGATTTTCCCAGTTCGAATTTACGAGAAGCTCACATTGAATTACTGGAATACGGACAGCGACACTTCGAAATCAGTAAGACATTGTCTATAGATTTAGGATGAGTCGTAAATAAATATGCTTCAGCCACACTGAGAACGCCATATTTTGCTTGCAGACAGTTACACCCGAAAATTGACAGAAGCAATGCGCAACAATCCTCGTGATTTGACCCCAGTCAGTTTCTTCTTCACTATGACCAAGGTGCGAGTGGTGGAGGAGGTGGAACGCTACACTCTAGAGACACTGCTCTCCAACGTGGGCGGGGCTTTGGGATTGTGGGCGGGCATTTCAATCATCACTGTCTACCAGGCAGCCGTCTACCTGACCATGGCTATTGTGGAGTTGTTTGCT
Organism: Sabatieria punctata; assembly: GCA_030248155.1. Classification (NCBI taxonomy): domain Eukaryota; kingdom Metazoa; phylum Nematoda; class Chromadorea; order Araeolaimida; family Comesomatidae; genus Sabatieria; species Sabatieria punctata. Next base: position 7,345 of record JASANB010001782.1, read on the forward strand.
GAACACAATCCTTGTGTCAAGGACAGAGCTCTGTCTGACAAAGAGTGTGCTTAAATGGATGTGCTGCAGGGGGATTGGATGTGTGTACTTTGTGTTGTGTAATGTTTCAATTAGGCTTGATTAAGGTGATAACCATTAAGCAGTGTTGCCAGGTGGGGGAATTTCCCCCATAATTGGGGGAATTTTTTTGCGTTTGGGGGAGAAATTTCGTTTGGGGGAGTGGGGGCATGATTTGGGGGATTTTTGCACAATCTGGGGGAATTCTTGGGGAATTTTGTCGTCAGTAATTTTCTAGTATTTTTAAGCTTTTTGCCAGTATTAGTGCCAATTTCGACCATTGTATCTGCATATTTTTACCATTCGATGCTATTATTTTTTGCTGTAACATGTTTTGAGTACCGTTTTTTATCTATCGAACCTTATTAGCGACTGAAAATCCAAACAGGATAGCTTTTAGGCCTAAGTAGGCATCGTTCTCATTCTCACATGCTTAAGATATAGGTACCGATAAAACACATAGGCAAGTATGGAACATGGTGTTTTTCTTTGTTGTGATACAATAGGCTAAATTTTCTTATGTACATGGAGGAATGTTTCAGGCGTTTTAGCTGGCAAACTGTACATAAACTTTTAAAACTCAAATCAAGCATTGTTCTGACTAAAAGTTTTGATTTGTATTAGAATTTAAGACGAAAGTGGCAGTTTTGAAAAAAAGAATTATATTTTACTTTGAAAAACATTTTTCATACAATAATTAAAAATTTCTCAAATTTCAAAATTTCATTTACCCCAAACGTTTTTTGCTTGAAATTTTTCTGAATAAATCAGACTTTGGTTTATGAACTGACATTTTGAGCTTTTAAAAAGTTTAATTATTATGGATCAAGTTCATTTGTGCCATTTTTTACCCAAGCAAGCCCTACGTCTACGTTTTAACGATGTTATGCAATCCAATTAAAGGAAAACAGCCATAAATGGCCTCTGCAGAGCATAATTTTGTTGCATTTTTCAATTTTTATTTGGGGGAATTTTTTGGGGGATTTTTGTATTTTTGGGGGAATTTTGGGGGATTTTTTTCTGAATCTTGGGGGAATTCTAGCCCTCAGACCTGGCAACACTGACCATTAAGTGTTGTTACTTTCAGGTTTTTTTGTGCTTTCTTTTTCAAGTCAAAGGCTCTCTTGCCAGCCAACGAGTTAGTCATTGTTGATTAAGATTGCTGCATACTGCAGAGATCCAGAGGTTAGAACCTGCAGCTTCCACTGATTAGAATGGTCTTATAATTGGAGGGTCCTTTCATTGCACTACATATTAACGCCACCCTTCTCAAAGTTTTAGCAATACATACAAATTGGGGAGTGAATTTTGAGATCACAAAAAACCTCCTTTACCCATACGCATACAGATAGGTAGTTGATATGCATTTTATCCGTTTGATTGAGAATAGATCACTAGCGATAATGGTCCAGTCATACTACTGTAACTCTAAAATTTCGCGTTCCCAGTCACAAGGGGCCGTTTATAAACGACGTCATTCCAGAGGGGGGAGGGGGAGTCGGCTGAAATGTGACGATAGACGACGCACCAGGAGGGGGAGGGGGGTAGCAAAAAACGACGTCGCTTTTTTCGGAATTTTACGTAACTTTGAATGTATTATTTTCAATTGAAGTACATTCTGCAAAGGTTTCTACATAAAGAAAAGCTTCCCAGAGTGGTTGTAGGGATTTATTCTATTGATTGTACTGGTATGGTAACGAGAAAACATGATAGTACTGTATGTACTGCACTTTTATCGGGGGGGGGGGGTAAACCGAAAATGACGTCGCCTTTGGGGAGGGGGTTCCCAGAAACGACGCAAGGCGATTTTGGGGGGAGGGGGGGGTCGAAAAATCCGGATTTTGGAACGACATCGTTTATGGACGGTCCCCAAGTGCGCACAAGCTCAGAGTGAGCAACAGTAGTAAGTAGCGATCAGGGATTCAGGTGCGAAACGCCGACCTGACTAAGGTGCCTAATCCTTAGCATTAGACCTTGGAACTGCAACGTTTCGACATTTTAAGAAAATACTGAATAAATACCAGTATACCGGTATTTTTTCAAATATCTACCCAAATTTAACCGATTCCTGGGTATGCTGAAAAATACCTACCCATACCGAACCGATTCCTGAAAATCCCATACCCAAACAACAGTAGACCTGAAATGTGCGAAATGCCAAGTGGTGCGAAATGCCAACCAGAGAGGTGCAAAACGCTGACCAGTGCGAAATGCCGACCAGAGAGGTGCAAAACGCTGACCGGTGTGAAATGCTGACCAGACCAGAGAGGTGCGAAATGCTGACTGGTGTGAAATGCTGACCAGAGAGGTGCAAAACGCTGACCGGTGTGTGAAATGCTGACCAGACAGGTGCAAAACGCTGACCGATGTGTGAAATGCTGATCAGAGAGGTGCGAAACGCTGACCGGTGTGAAATGCTGACCGGTGTGAAATGCTGACCAGAGAGGTGCAAAACGCTGACCGGTGCGAAACGCCAACCAGAGAGGTGCGAAACGCTGGCCGGTGCGAAATGCCGACCAGAGAGGTGCAAAACGCTGACTGGTGTGAAGTGCCGGCAAGAGAGGTGCGAAACGCTGACCGATGCGAAACGCCAACCAGAGAGGTGCGAAACGCTGACCGGTGTGAAATGCCGACCAGAGAGGTGCAAAACGCTGACCAGTGTGTGAAATGCTGACCAGAGAGGTGCGAAACGCCAACCAGAGAGGTGCGAAACGCCAAACCGAGAGGTGCAAAACGCTGACCGGTGTGTGAAATGCTGACCGGACAGGTGCAAAACGCTGACCAGTGTGAAGCACCGGCAAGAGAGGTGCGAAACGCTGACCGATGCGAAACGCCAACCAGAGAGGTGCGAAATGCTGACCGGTGTGAAATGCCGACCAAAGAGGTGCAAAACGCTGACCGGTGTGTGAAATGCTGACCAGAGAGGTGCGAAACGCCAACCAGAGAGGTACAAAACGCTGACCGGTGTGTGAAATGCTGATGAGAGAGGTGCGAAACGCCAACCAGAGAGGTGCAAAACGCTGACCGGTGTGTGAAATGCTGACCAGAGAGGTGCGAAACGCTGACCGATGCGAAACGCCAACCAGACAGGTGCAAAACGCTGACCGGTGTGAAGTGCCGGCAAGAGAGGTGCGAAACGCTGACCGATGCGAAACGCTGACCAGAGAGGTGCGAAACGCTGCATTGTCATCATGCACCACATTTAGCACCTCTGGATCTCTGAATTTTTATTCAATCACCCAGCTTGGCTCAACACCTTGCATTTGACATTTCTTATAAGTCGGCGATGCTTCTTCTACTGTTCTACACGCAGCCTCTCTTTAACTTCCTGCAATGTGAGATAAATTTAAACAAGACGGTTCTTTAAAATGAGTGTATAAAACTTTAGATAGTTTGTACATTTTGAAGATTCTCTCAGTTTTAGAGGCAGGGACAGAGTTTTTTGGAATTTTTTTACAAAATTAGACCGGCAGCAGGGGAAAACGTCAGTAAACTTTTATTTGAAGAAAGTGGTTGTGCAATTCTTTCAGATGCAGTTTTCTCTTTCGAATCGAACAAGTCTTGCTGATAGTAAGCTCTAAGTTTCAGACCATACTTTCAAAACGCATTTTTGTCTTTCAAGCAATTGTTTCTGACAGTAAACTCTTTAAGTAGTTGTTTAAAAATCACTTTTGTCTTTCAGACAATTCTGTCAGACAGTAAACTCTTCAAGTATTCCTTTAAAAGCAGTTTTCTGTTTTGCTATTCTTTCAAAAAGCAGCTTTCAGTTGCAAATCACAGTAAATTGTTGTCAGTTTTCGGGGCCACAGACCCAGCAGGACTTGGAATTTTCGGGCCAAATTTTCGCAATAGGCACCCAGTTATCTTGTTAATAAATCCTGAAAATCAAATTCATAGAGAAATGACTGAGAACCAACCGTTCGAGTAAACTCTCCTTCCTGCTGGAGTGTCTTAAAGGCTGCAGCTTTACAACGAGGGAGCCGAACGGCGCCGAGAGCACACGCTTTAAGAGTCAGTCTCTGATTCGATCGACTCTCCGCCCTTATCCCTATGTCAAGTTGAAAATCGAACTTTTGCGTAGAGACCTGTGCGTTGGTGTATTAAGAGGCATTCATGAGTTATGTTAAACCTGCAAAGGGTTTATGGATTTGACGCTCCATTCCCGAGATACAAGCCGCCAAAAATCGGCCCGCTTAACTATGGGACCAAAATTCTCAACTCGAATTTCTTTCGTACCAATAAGAGTTGGGACTAAAAAATTGGGGATTTTAGGTAACTTTTTGAGTAGTTTAAGAATTTTTGGTCCAAAATTATTTTTGAGTAAAAATTTTTTTTGCGACCACTTTGGCCGCCATAGCTCGTCTGGAACCCCCCCCCCTACACAGTTTTTTTTATTTCAGAATTTTGTAGCGCTATCAATTTGCCAGACTTTGGTGTAAAGCATTTTGGGCTGCGACCCGACATTCGTGAGATATTCGCTTCCGAATGGCCAAAACCGTACTGCAAAACTAGCAAATTGTGCACGGTTTTGGCCATTCGGAGGCGAATATCTCACGAATGTCGGGTCGCAGCCCAAAATGCTTTACACCAAAGTCTGGCAAATTGATAGCGCTACAAAATTCTGAAATAAAAAAACTGTGTATGGGGGGTTCCAGACGAGCTAGGGCCGGCCAAAGGTGGTCGCAAAAAATTTTTTTACTCAAAAATAATTTTGGACCAAAAATTCTTAATCTACTCAAAAAGTTACCTAAAATCCCCAATTTTTTAGTCCCAACTCTTATTACAATGAAAGTAATCCGGCATCGTAGCTTTGTGTACTGCAAAACTAGCAAATTCTGCACGGTTTTGGCCATTCGGAAGCGAATATCTCACGAATGTCGGGTCGCAGCCCAAAATGCTTTACACCAAAGTCTGGCAAATTGATTGCGCTACAAAATTCTGAAATAAAAACCACTGAGGGGGGGGGGGTTCCAGACGAACGAGGGCCGGCCAAAGGTGGTCGCAAAAAAAATTTTACTCAAAAATAATTTTGGACCAAAAATTCTTAAACTACTCAAAAAGTTACCTAAAATCCCCAATTTTTTTTATTCCGAACTCTTATTACAATGAAAGTAATCCGGCATCGTAGCTTTGTGTACTGCAAAACTAGCAAATTCTGCACGGTTTTGGCCATTCTGAGGCGAATATCTCACGATTGTCGGGTCGCAGCCCAAAATTCTTTACACCAAAGTCTGGCAAATTGATTGCGCTACAAAATTCTGAAATAAAAAAAACTGTGTATGGGGGTTCCAGACGAGCTAGGGCCGGCCAAATGTGGTCGCAAAAAAATTTTTTACTCAAAAATAATTTTGGACCAAAAATTCTTAATCTCATACATGTAGCTGGGTTTTCGGCTGGGGGGGGGGGTTTTTCCAGATCCAAAATAGGGTTTCAGCACTATTTCCAAAGGGGGTTTCAGCGACCTTTTTTTGGTGTCCAAAAGTGGGTTTTAGCGACCTTTTTTTTGGGCTCAAAACAGGGTTTTGAGGACTAAAAATCGGGTAAAAATCCTGTCAGAAGTGCAAAAATTCCCTTTAAAACCCTATTTATTGGTTTAAAATGTGCAGAAAATCCTATTTTTTATTAAAAACGTGCAAAAAACATGTTTTTGCTTTAAAACATGCAAAAAAGCTCTATTTTACTTGACAGAATACAGCTAAAATGCGTATCTGGAACCCTATTTAGAGATTTTGAAACAAAAATTAGGGCACTGAAACCCTGTTTAGGGTTTTTGAGACCCAAATTAGGGTTCCGGAACCCTATTTAGGGCTTTTGAAACCCAAATTAGGGTCCCGGAACCCTATTTAGGGTTTCAGAAACCCTGTTTAGTCTCTGTGAAACCCAAATTAGGGTTCCGGAACCCTATTTAGGCTTTCAGGTACCCAAAACAGGGTTTCGGAACCCTATTTAGGGTTTCTGAAACCCTAAATAGGGTTCCGGAGACATTACTTTGGGTTTCTGAAACCCTAAATAGGGTTCCGGAACCCTATTTAGGGCTTTTGAAATGCTAAATTACGGTATATAAGTCTTGAAACCCTGAATTTTAGCAGTTTGTAACCCAAAATAGGGTTTCAGAAAAAACCCCCCCCAGAATTCGGCTGGGGGGGTTTTTTGCCGAAAATCGGGCCTGGGGGGGGCTAAACCCCCCAAAACCCCCCCCTCCTACATGTATGCTTAATCTACTCAAAAAGTTACCTAAAATCCCCAATTTTTTAGTCCCAACTCTTATTACAGTGAAAGTAATCCGGCATCGTAGCTTTGTGTACTGCAAAACTGGCAAATTCTGCACGGTTTTGGCCATTCGGAAGCGAATATCTCACGAATGTCGGGTCGCAGCCCAAAATGCTTTACACCAAAGTCTGGCAAATTGATTGCGCTACAAAATTCTGAAATAAAAAAAACTGTGTAGGGGGGGGTTCCAGACGAACTAGGGCCGGCCAAAGGTGGTCGCAAAAAAAATTTTTACTCAAAAATAATTTTGGACCAAAATTTCTTAAACTACTCAAAAAGTTACCTAAAATCCCCAATTTTTTAGTCCCAACTCTTATTACAATGAAAGTAATCCGGCATCGTAGCTTTGTGTACTGCAAAACTAGCAAATTCTGCACGGTTTTGGCCATTCTGAGGCGAATATCTCACGATTGTCGGGTCGCAGCCCAAAATTCTTTACACCAAAGTCTGGCAAATTGATTGCGCTACAAAATTCTGAAATAAAAAAACTGTGTAGGGGGGTTCCAGACGAGCTAGGGCCGGCCAAATGTGGTCGCAAAAAATTTTTTTACTCAAAAATAATTTTGGACCAAAAATTCTTAATCTACTCAAAAAGTTACCTAAAATCCCCAATTTTTTAGTCCCAACTCTTATTACAATGAAAGTAATCCGGCATCGTAGCTTTGTGTACTGCAAAACTAGCAAATTCTGCACGGTTTTGGCCATTCGGAAGCGAATATCTCACGAATGTCGGGTCGCAGCCCAAAATGCTTGACACCAAAGTCTGGCAAATTGATAGCGCTACAAAATTCTGAAATAAAAAAAACTGTGTAGGGGGGGTTCCAGACGAGCTAGGGCCGGCCAAAGGTGGTCGCAAAAAAAATTTTTACTCAAAAATAATTTTGGACCAAAAATTCTTAAACTACTCAAAAAGTTACCTAAAATCCCCAATTTTTTAGTCCCAACTCTTATTACAATGAAAGTAATCCGGCATCGTAGCTTTGTGTACTGCAAAACTAGCAAATTCTGCACGGTTTTGGCCATTCTGAGGCGAATATCTCACGATTGTCGGGTCGCAGCCCAAAATGCTTTACACCAAAGTCTGGCAAATTGATTGCGCTACAAAATTCTGAAATAAAAAAAACTGTGTAGGGGGGGGTTCCAGACGAGCTAGGGCCGGCCAAAGGTGGTCGCAAAAAAAAATTTTTACTCAAAAATAATTTTGGACCAAAAATTCTTAAACTACTCAAAAAGTTACCTAAAATCCCCAATTTTTTAGTCCCAACTCTTATTGGTACAAAAGAAATTCGAGTTGAGAATTTTGGTCCCATAGTTAAGCGGGCCGATTTTTGGCGGCTTGTATCTCGGGAATGGAGCGTCAAATCCATAAACCCTTTGCAGGTTTAACATAACTCATGAATGCCTATTAGTGCACCAACGCACAGCTCTCTACGCGAAAGTTCGATTTTCAACTTGACATACCAAGGGTCGATCAAATCAGAGACTGACCTTAAGATACAATTGCATCCTACACGCTTAACGAAAAGCTAATCTTATACCGGCAGCCTTGGCTGCCGGTAAAAACGCAACTCTAAGACCATTGCTATTTTCGCACTTCTACATGTACGTTTTCCTCAATGGGACTTCAGATTGGAGATAAAATTTGTCAGCCAGCTATAGTTTAATAAAGGCAGTGCAGTTTTTTAGACGTCTGTCTGCGGTGGCTGCTAAAGGAAGAACAGCTTGTGACAGAGCCATTTTAAAGAATATAAATTAACACCAACAGCCGTTAAGTGGGCCCCGATCTCAAGAATATAAAGGATTCATATTCCTGTTGCAGTTATTCTGTGAGAAAATGCTGTTCTGCTTGGTGATTGTGGTTGGATTAGCAGGTTAGACGTTGTAAAAGTTTGGGTAGCAGCTCTATATAAAAATTCTGACAAACTACAGGTTTTTCTGAAGTGTAAGAAATCACTAGGGCCATCCATAAACGATGACTGAGTGTGTTTGCTGAAAAATGACGCCAGCCTAATATTGCCCAATGTATTTTTTCAGTTGAGCGGGCTAAAGGAAATAAAGTTGAGATATCGTTTGACATGATTCCAGAGAATGCAAGTTATATTTTTCGTTCGGACCACTTTTCATTCATTAGAAAAGCTTACAGGTCTTGTAAGCAGCTGATTTAGGTCGAATCGGTAGATTTCGGTTACAAAATAGCGAACCCCGATGAGGAGGTAGTGAGAAACAATAGAAGTAAAGGTTTCCCAGAGATTATCTGGGTTGCAAGAAAAGTCAAAAGCGAGGACATCGAATGCAGCTTCGATAATGAATGCTATTTCACCTATATGGACATGGACGAGGCCCCATTGGGTAAAATAATCGACTATTACATTTTGATAGGTAACTTTTGCTAGTTTAGGTTTCAAGAGAATACCTATTTTATTTCAGGCGCGGAAACCAGGAAGGTTATTGGAACAGGTAACACAACTTTCCTATGCACTGACGCTGTGTCATTCTAATTGAATGTATCTCTAATCTCAATCAGTGTGGTGCATTTTAAAAATTTGGAACTATGTAAAGTAATACTAGGTAAAGTTGTCACCTAAAAAACTAGGTAAAGTAATACTAGGTAAAGTAATACTAGGTAAAGTCCAGAAAAACTAGGTAATACTAGGTAAACCTAAAACGCTCAAAATCAAGTCAAAATATTATTTTTGGTTTAACAGAACAATGATGAAGTTAGTGGAGTTAAAATTTACGAAATTTGACACATTTCAAGTAAATATTTGCATTTTATTGATCAAATAAGTCAGAAATTCATTCTCTGGGCCACTGTATTTCTGGGAAAGCTGGAAATTTGAAGGTTTGCTGACTGAAAAAGCCACGTAACACTGAAAATATCAAACTAGGTAAACTTGTTCTACCTAGAAGTACCTAGTTATGGGGATTTAAAACTAGGTAAAGTAAAACTAGGTAAAATAGAGTAACCAGCAACTAGGTAAGGTAAATCTAGGTACTTTTCCCGAATATTAACTAGGTAATGCTAGGTATACCTAGTTACCTAGTTACCTAGATAAAAAGTGCACCACACTGATCTCAATCAGGCAGTTTTTCTTATTTTTTAGTTAAAATTGCATAGAATTACGAAAAAATGCCTTTTCTTCCAAGAAAAATCGGTGGGTAGTGGGAAATCAACTGGACGGGGAAGAACCACAGTCTATAACGCATGTAACATGTATGGTATCATACTGTGCCATATGGTATCCCTTACTGTTGCTAAGTAAATTTATTTGAAATTTAATTAAATTATAATTTACTTACCACCTGCCCAGAGAATTATAATTAAATTAAAATTTACTTACCATATCTGAGAGAAATTTAATTTAATTATAATTTACTTACCACATTTAATTAAATTAAGTACGTTAAGTATATTTAAAATCGGTCTGATTTTGGCGGCTAACACCTTCAGCTTTACTTCCAACTAAGCAAGGATGCAATACCAGTCAGTCATCTAGAATGAAAGTCAAACGAGGGTTTCACAGGTTAAGTGAACAACAGACATGGACAAAGGGAACTAAGGGCGAGGGGGTTTACTCGCCTCAGGGTCTGACGTACCGCCCCTCAGGGTACCGCACCCC
>JASANB010001783.1:0-83678 GCA_030248155.1 Sabatieria punctata
AGATATATTCCGTTCGCACTCCAGTAATAAGCTTCAATCTCAGGCGAAATGAGAGTTTTACGTTCAGTTTCAGGTCTGCCGTTTCCATCTCGTTTTAGCTGTTGATCGCGTTTCGGCCACTGTGGTAGTTCTTCACGCCTTTGCCTTGGACGACTTAAGTAGGATATAATTACGAACGAACTGAACTGCCTACGCAACGCACCGCAATCCAATCCGCAGCCCCTCTATCTATGCACGGGACCAATCACTGCCCCCTTCTTTCTGAACCGCGCCGCAGCGTGCGGCGGCAAATTTAAACCACCCCGCTGCTGCCACGTGGTTAATTGCGCGTGATCTTCAATCGATTTTTTCTCGCTTTGCTGCCCGTGTTCACACACTTTACAAGTGGATTACGCCTGAAATCCAAAAAATCCTTTATCGTCTTAGATCTCAGTCCGACTTTCTGCACATTCTTTACTTTTGCCACAGCACAACTTGCCACATCATCTGTTCCAACGGCGTCAGAGCTTTCCAGATGATCCACAGCTATTGTTCTGTTGACTGGTTGAAAGTAATCTGAGTCTTTTAGTTCTCCGGTCTTAGGCCAGACCCCCCGGATGGGAGCCGCCTACGAGACTATTTTTGCCACCCAGCTCCGATTTTTCTGGCAAGTAATTTTTTTAGCAAATTTTTGCATTTTTTTACAATTTCAGACACAAAAATTGCCAAAATCGCCTGCAAAACAGCACTTTTTAGCTGTATTTCAGCCCAAATTGGCGATTTTTGGTAAAAAAAATTGCGATTTTTTCGATTTTTGAGCGTTTTTTAGTGCCCAACCCCCCTCCCAAAATTTGGGCTTCAGACCCCCAAACCCCTCCCTCTTCGGCGGATGACCTGTTACATGTATGAGTTCTCGGAACGGTGTGTGGTCTTGCCATACATGTAAGAGCTCCGGGCCGACCTGGGGGCAGGGGGGTTTCCTCAGGTGGGGGGTCGAAGGGGGGTTTCGCCCAGAGGGGGTCCCAAATTTCAAAAAGCTCCAAAACGCCTGGAAATGCGTTTTTAGCACGTATTTTTCCGTAAGGACGCCAAAAATCGCTATTTTAAGCCAAATAGCGTTTTCGAGCTAAAAACAAGCAAAAAAAATGACAAAAAGGGTTCCAAAAACACCGATTTCTCTTAAATATCAGCAGTGAAAACGCCAAATTCGGTTTTCAAAGACTTTTCAAGCGAATTTTAGGCTAAAAATTAGTAATTTCTGTTTCTGAGCCAGTTTGTACGTACTGGGAGCCGCTACTAGTACTTGTATTATTGGGTCGGGGGGGGGGGGGGCCTTAACCTGTCTCGGGGGGGGGGGGGTGAGGAGGGGTTGGCCTTCCCAGCAGGGGGGGGGGGTAACCCCCACAAATCCCCTACTATAGTATGGGTCTTGCAAGTCTTCCACAACCACGCCAAGGAACACACACAATGGTAATACGCTAACAACGGTGAAGTGAGCAGAAACAGAACAAAGAAAGGTGCAGCACAGGCAGACCCGTACAGCCAGCAAATACAGCGCGGCAGTGAGGGCAGAGGGCAGCGGGATGGTTTGAAGTTGTCGCCGCACGCTGCGGCGCGGTTCAGAAAAAAGGGGGCAGTGATTGGTCCCATGCTCTATCTATTCGGTTTGTCCCACCCAATCAAGAAGAAACAATATAAAGAGCAAGAATGATCCACTCACTCAGCGTCAGGCCTGCCTACCATGCGCTTTGCCAATATACAGGGTGTGCCAAAAAAAAACAACCCAGCAGATTTTTCGCTGTAGCAACCGCAAATCTCAACCGATTTGAATGAATCCTTTTTTAAATGAAAGATAAATAAATTCTTGAAAGATTGATGTAACGTTTATTAATGTGCTCTGCTTAGTTCCTGAGATATTCACTCTCAAAATCAAAATTGTGATTTTGGCAGTGAACAAGAGGGAAGTTTTCTTTTTCCGCTGCACTTCGTAATAAAACGGATTCCTGCTACTGCTGAGGGCTATTGGAGGCTTTACTGGTGACACATAAACTCGGTTCACTTCAACAGTAAAGTGTTATTACCCCCAGCACTAGGAATCTGCTTTATTATGAAGTGCAACGGAATCGCTCTTGTTCTTTGCCAAAATCTGTTTCGACTTTGAGGGCAAATATCTCAAGAACTAAGCAGTGAATCTCAATAAAAATTGCACCAGTCTTTGAAGAATTTATCAGTCTTTTATTCAAAAAAGAATTCATTCAAATCGGTTAAGATTCATGGTTGCAAAAGTAAAAAATCTGCTGGGTTGTGTTTATCACTCTTTTTCACTGCCAAAATCTCTGTTTTGACTTTGAGGGCAAATATCTCAGGAACTAAGCAGGCTATTTCAATAAGTGATTCATCGGTCTTTCAAGAATTTATTTATCTTTTATTTAAAAAAAGATTCATTCAAATCGGTTGCGATTTGCGGTTGCTATAGCAAAAAATCTGCTGGGTTGTTTTTTTTTGGCACACCCTGTATTTCGGGAGGGATCACGAATTTCGGGCGTGTTCACGGCGACGTGCAGCTAGGTTGCTTCGGTGCCGGTTTTTTGTTTTTATTGGAAAACAAAACAGGGCTTTTAAGTGCTGTGTCGTGGCTGCGCAACGATGTGACAGTAACGCGCACGTTCAGCTAGATCGCGGGCCCGGTGCCTGTTTTTGTTTTGGAAAACAGGGCCTTCTCGATGCGTAGCTTATGCTGATGCGTATCTAGGGGTTCTTTTAATTTTTGAAAACAGGCCCTCCGGAGCGTTTTCCAAATAAAAACCGGCACCGGGTCCGCGATTTAGCTCCACGTTGCTGCGCAGCCTATGTCTACTGATGCGTCTCCAGGGGTTCTTTTAGCTTTGGAAAACACGCACCAGAGGCCGTATAATGCACGCGTTTTGGGCTAGTTAGTCTTCTTATCCACTGTGATACTTACCATTTTAAGGCAGCTTTGTGCAACATAGAATAGCGACACTTGCAGAGAGCCAATCTTGCAGAGCAAAAGGGCCAATAAAAGCCATCCCACTTTACAACAGTTCTGCAAAAATTTGTTCCGGGAAATTTCCGGAAATTTTCCATGATATTTTCCCTGTGTTAATAAAATGTCAGAAACACCTAATCTCGTTTTTTTGACTTTACGAAAATCAGCACTGACTCTACAACCGTAATTTATTACTATTTTATTTTATCTGCAGTTCATTATCATTCTTTACAAAATCTGAACATTGAGGTTGGGAATAACTGAGTTACTGTGATATCAGTAGCCAAACTTGATGAAATGCATGGTTTCTGGTCGGCTAGAGCGTTTAATTAATAGATCTCCTATTTGGAACTCATTTTACACTAAATGTTATGCAACTTGCACAAAATTTTTTCCAGTAATTTCGAAAATTTTAGGAATTTCGTTGAATATTTTCGTTTTTTTTTCATTTTTTCCGACCCATTGGGAAAATTTCCTTTTTTTTCCATTGGAAAATTTCGTTGAAAAATCTCTAGGGTTGGGTGCTAAAAACGCTTAAAACTAAAAAATCACTAATTTGGGCTAAAATTCAACTAAAAAGTGCTGTTTTGCAGGCGATTTCAGCAATGTTAGTGTCAGAAATTCTATAAAATTGCAGAAATTTGCTCAAAAACTTGCCAGAAAATCAGAGGGGGAGTGGGCGGAAAAGTCGTCTTCTCGGGTTTGAGGCGATCAGGGGTCTGGTCTAAGTTGGGTGGGGGACAGGCTCCCGGACCCCCTGTTACATGTATGAATTTTACCTATTTTAAGGTTTTAGAGATCGAATCAAGTTAGGTTCGCCTACTTCAATTGAACGCAATACCGACCAAGTCAACAAATTGTTCAGTCCAGAACTCTGCTTTTGCTTGGCGTTGGCGATGCCATTGCTGAAAATGCAAAAATGATCGGCATATGCTGTTTTATTTATGATAGGCCTACTGTTCATAAGACTGATTTTGAATCCTTCGAAATCACCCTAATCCGTTTGGAAGAGCTACCACCACCAAACACAAGCCTTACTGATAACTTAAATTGTGAACAGTTATGTTGCCTCTCTCCTCTCATATGTTGTTTTCTTTTGTGTTCACCACTTTTCCGCGTTTGCGTTCTTTATGTGTAGCGGTGTTCAGCACCTCACTGGTCAAAAACGAACACGAATCTGTTTAGACAGCAGGCAAGCAAAAAAGGTTAGTGTACGCTAGGGTTCCAACGATATATCGATATCGAAAAGTCGATATATCGACCCTTTTTCCAATATCGATATCGATGTCGCGATATTTCGCATCGATATTTTCGATATTTTTCGTGCGGTAAAGTAGAAAAAAACAAAACTGACACCAAGTTTATTTCTCTCGACCAGTAACTACAGTTTTTCCTGGACAACTCAGAAATCGATGGTATAGTTAAAACCTAACAGTGGCATGATAGCTCTCAGAAACCTCAATTTCTCAGCATTCTCGGCTTTCTGACAGCAACGCTTAGGTTCTTAAATGTCTGCAGCAACACTGAAGAAGAGCTGCTCAATTACTAAAGTGCGATCCTTTACTAAAGTGATATCAGATTGCTTATTGCATCAGTGCTTGACTGATAAGCAACAAGAGCAGTGTGCTCTTTCAAATTCGGTAACTACTAAACTTCGCAACATCGCAACCGGTCGCAACTTCGCAACCAGTCGCACCGGTTCGCATCCGCCGGGCGCCAACTCTAGAACGTCGATGCGAAGAAAACAGAAGGCGCAAGACAAAGTTTTCCGACTTCTTTTTTGGTTTTCCTTTGCCTGTTCTTGCTAGAAGGGCTGCTATGACGTGATGTAAAGGATGCCTAGTTTACTCTTTGTGTCTTTACATTCAATGAAAGATGAGGGTCGCATTCGCATCAACAACAAGGGCAGCCTGTTTCTCCACCACCACAGTTTAAGCAAACGACGCTTGACACCAGCTTTGCATCGCTGCAGTTGAAGGTACAAACACTAGTACATATTGGAATGCAAAAGGCTGAGTATAAATCTTTCAATATCTACTTTAAAATTTGTTTTGCTTTTTTAATAAACAAGTGTAGTAGGCCTTTTAAGCATATTTCTTAGAATACTCGGACTCACAGCGTGTAAAGTACCATAATGCGCTGGGTTGGCGGTTCGATTTAACTTGACTCGGTAGGTTTACACATGTTGCTTAGACTACAAGCAGTCATAGTACGGCTCGATTTCGGTAAGGAAGGTTAATATAGCTGCAATGTACGTATTACGGCTATTTAATATCTCAGGTAAGATGACTGCTGGTCCAAGTTGCGTCGTTGGCTCAGTTGGTAGCTCGCTGCCTCTGAGTCACGGCGGCCCCTGCATCCATAGCTGTTGTAGTGGGTTCGAAACCAGTCTGACCGGAACCAGACGACGCAAAGCCCCACCCAGGCCACCGAAAGCTGGTGACAGCGAGTAGATAAAAGGGAACAGACTGGATCTGCCATTGCACCGAAAGCCGTTCCACAAAGCATGCCACGTGGAAAGGAGGAGAACATCGACAACGTTAGGAGCTGTCTGAGAAAACTACTATGCCGGGGGCCCTCAGCCAACCGGGGCACTGGCGACTGTGGGGAGCTGACACCATGACGTCAACACGCCGCGCTCTCTTAGCGACTGGCACCCAACCGCATGCCTATAAGTGGCTGAGCAGTGAAAGAAGGGAAAAACGTCCGAGATGACGAAATCGGGGGTTGCGAAATGGGCCACGAGTCTGATCGTAAACCGTAAGGCCCCTGCACATCAGATCGGATCGGATCAACTGCTGGTCCTTTATTTTAAGACTGAAGCGAACAGTGTTCTACAGTACATATTAGAAAACGGTCCGGATTTTCAAATTTGTAGGTGGGCCCGGCCCGAGGGCCTTTGCTGCACGCACGCCTGGCTCAAATCTTCACTCGACCGGAGCTTGGTCATGGCCGACCATGCTCGGTCTCTAACCCCATTACGTACGCAATAATGAAGTAAATTTTTATCAGTATCTGCCTACGGTTTACGATCGCATTGTATCAAGAATAGAAAAAGTGTCATCTATGTGCACAATCACAATCCAAAGATTTAGCCGTGTTGCGTTAATTGTGGTCGTACTGTATGTTTTGATCGGTGCAGCCTGGTAACAGTGTTGCTGATTCAAAAATTGTTATGTTTTTGTAAAATAAACCGAACGCTTATTTGTCGCACCAAAATTGTATTCTTGCCTAAAAGCGAAATTTTCAGCCCAAAAATAATTCAGTTTCACTTGATTATTGCTATTTTTACCAAAATCTTATGGTTAAAACACTGCAAGTCTTCCTTCCTGGCTTTCTGTAGCATTGAATACATTTTCATTTAAGAGTCAGTCTCTGAACCGATCGAGTCTCATTCTTCAGACCCAAAATTGAAACTTTGGCGCATGAAGTTGAAAGTTGGTGCACTGATACCCCTTGATGAGTTGTTAAACCACTGCAACGGAATATCGAATTCGACGCTCCACGCTCGAGATATAAGCCCGCGAAAATCGGCTCTCTTAACTATGGGACCAAAATTTCAAACTCGCATTTCTAACTTACCAGTTGGAGTTTGAAGTTGAAAATGGTGGATTTTACATAACTTTTTGAGTACTTTAAGATTACGTAGTCCAATTTCACTTTTGAGAAAAAAAATTTTTTTCGGCCTCTTTTGGCGCCCCATAGCTCGTCTGCAAGCCCCCCTAGTCATATCTTTTTATTTCAGATTATTGTAGCGCTATCAATTAGCTACCTTTTGGTATAAAATACGTCGAGCCAGCTGCCCGCGTTTTTGAGAAATATGGCTTCAAATTTGAAAAACCCCGAATTTTTGCATTATTTTTTTAGCATAAAATTTCCAACTCTGATTTCTAACCTACCAGTTGGAGTTTGAAGTTAAAAATTATAGCTTTTACACAACTTTTTGAGTACTTTAAGATTACGTAGTCCAATTTCACTTTTGAGAAAAAAAATTTTTTTCGGCCTCCTTTGGCGCCCCATAGCTCGTCTGCAACCACCCCTAGTCATATCTTTTTATTGCAGATTATTCTAGCGCTATCAATTAGCTACGTTTTGGTACAAAATACGTCGAGTCAGCTGCCCGCGTTTTTGAGAAATGTGGCTTCAAAGTTGAAAAACCCCGAATTTCTGCATTATTTTTTGTGCATAAAATTTCCAACTCTGATTTAGGGAGGGATTTGGGATTAGGGATTTTGTAACATTTATGAATATGTGGTCCATGTAATCTTTGACAGACATGTAACCAAACTGGTTGATTAGACATTTTTACCTGGAATTTGTAGCTCGATTCGAACCTGCAGAGTTTCTAACAGGAACACAAATAATGGCATATTTCCTACGCAGAGCCAAATTGCACAAGATAAAACAGGTGGCTTCAGTGTGTTTTAAGGATAAGCGTAATTGTGATATTGTTCTATTTAAAGGTGAAACCACACGACTGCAGCCAACCCCAAAAGGCATCACCACCACAACAACAACAAGTGCGAGTTCATGGTTTCTGAAATTGTTCCAGAAGTGTTGATTCCAGAAAATGGAGTCAGAGACTCCAGAAAATTCCGTGACTTACGCTTATGTGAATCGTTTCGAATTTGACTCAGACGAAATCTATGAAAGCGTTGATGACATAGTATGGCAAAACTATGTGACAGCAAGGAGTGCTATGCAAGAAGATGATGAAGCTTATTACTGGAGTGCGAACGGAATATATCTATACATACAGATACAGGGTGGGCCATTTATCTATTCCCAGTTTCATTAGGACATAACGTTTTCCTACACAGACCGATTTTGCTGAAATTTTGTATAGATACACCCTGATAGTACTTCAAGTTTTTACTGTTAAAATTTTAGCGCGTTCTGACATGAAATGTCTGAATAACAGTAAACTTTTCAAAAGCGGCAGAAGACTATGCTGGAGTACCGACTGAGGCTGGAGAAAGTGATCGAAAAAAGTGGCGGCCACGTGGAGACGCATAACTAGCGACCAGAGTGAAGGATTAATTTTAAATGTTAACTGTAAAAATTTGAAGTGTTAAGAGTCGATGTCTGAATCAGGCAACCCTCCCTATGCACAAAAATAGGTCGACCTCTCCGATTTTGCTCAAAATTTGCATAAATGATGTACCTTAGGGGAAACCAACGTGTACCAACTATCAGCCCCCAACTCCGCCTAATATGCAAATTACGAGGGGTCAAAGGTCAAATTTGGGGTACCTTATTCGATTGAGCATAACTATGCCAATTTTCAACGCACGGTGTCCGGGTTTCTTTTAAACGATAGAGCTTGCTCTTGGCTTTTCAACGAGCTACACGGCGCATTTTTGCATGGCTTTGTTCGGTAGTTATAACGATTTTTTTTCATTTTTTGATGACCCAAAAATCGCTTTTTTGCCCACTGCAAAAAAAATTCCCTCCTACCCCCCCTTTTTTATTTCTTTATTTGATAGCCCTTAATGAGAGCTTTAATTTGATGTAAATATGAGCGATTTCACTGGGGCATTTTGGAGAAACTTGCATTTGAATGTTGCTACCCAAGCTGACTGCTGCGAAATTTCTACTGTAAGAACTGCCCGGAAGTGTGTTAGTTTGCATCCCAGTAAGTTCAGGATTCTTTTATCAGTAGCGACAGGTTGACACATATCCCAACTCTAAACTTTTGAGTTTACATTAGCCGTGGCATAACAGTATTGTGGTGCAGCATAAGTTGCTTCAGTCATTCGAGATGTTCTTTCAAGTTTGCCAGCATTTCATCATCCTCAGGAGTGACAATGTTTTCATCATCCAGGTAATCACGCCGAGGTGCAAACCGGTTTTCTGATGTGTCTTCTGGCTTGTCAACGTTGTGCCGCTCAACTGCACCCTTCCTTAGCTTCTGTATCAAAACTGTTCCAAGAATGTTGAGGATCCTTTTTGCCATCTCAACAGCATTGGCTTGGAGTTGAGTAATCTGGGTCGTTGTCCAAATCCCAATCATCAACATTTCTTCTTTTTGTTGGTGTAAACAGCTTCCATGGACGCTCATTCTGACCAATCCAGACTGGAGAACCATCAATAAATTCGTAATATTGATGACTTTCAATAGCTGCTTTCTCCTGTGAATACCGGTTCCAAACGAAGAGTTTTATCTGTTATATACTATGGTATATACTCCAGCGCTACCAGTGCAACTCACTGTTTTTCAAACATGTCTTTCCTTTAACATAGGTCTACCTATCAGTTGATGAGGGATTGGATGCGGTTACCGCTGATGACTTCGTCAATGCTGTAACTTCTCGTGGGGGGCTTCGAGGCACGAAACCAAAAGGCATGGAAGGGATTACGAAGTTCTCAGACTTTCAGTTTATGTGGACCACAGCAACTGTAGACGCGAAAGGCGACGAAGTCTTTCTGGCTGGGTCTATGCGGGTCTGGAGAATGCCATTTCTCGGGAATGGAAAACAAATCAGTATAAACACAGAAGCATTCAAGAAACTTGCTAATCACCACTTGTTCGTACCTGAACGTGAACACCACGAATTGTGGAAACCAATTGGTCAACCAGACTATCCGCAAACACCGGAAAGCCATTCCGAGCCTGATCAAGGCACTGAAATTCAAGACGAGTTCGATCAGCTTGCTTTCTAATTCGGCATGTTGCCAGTGGAAAACACAAGTACAAACCTGAAAGACTCACTCTTTTGGATGCAGCTCAAGGCATGTTTACATTTACATATGCTTCCTTGTTTAACTGTACTTTTAGCTCTTGTTTAATTCTTATTTCTATATGTCTTACCATAAATAGATTTCTTTGGGTTGTACGTTACTCAATTGGAAGAATTGCACACTTCTAAAGCTATGGATGACCTTCGCGCTGACATCAATGAAGAGTTGGAGACACATGCTGCTCAACAAAGCGCATGCCATCAAAGCGAGACGCAACCTCTTGAACAGGGGTGGGCCCTTGTGTGAAGCACCTGCTTTCACTCGTTTTTCAAAGAAACAGGTGCAGTACCTTGAGAGCAAGTTTCTTGAAGGTGAACAAACAAAACAGAAATTGAATGCAGTGCAGGTGGCCAGCGACATGAGGAAAATCCGTAGAGGTACTATTCACCTATTACTATGGCAAAAACATGTGCTGCATTATATGCACCATGTCACTTCGTTAATTTGAACAAATTTTCAACAAAATGGTTCAGGTGGCGCTCTTCTCTTCAATGTGAATGAATATTTGACAGAGCAACAAATTCTTGCATGCTTCTCAAGAATGTCACAGAAGCTATGGAAGGGTGCAGTTGAGCGGCACAACGTTGACAAGCCAGAAGACACATCAGAAAACCGGTTTGCACCTCGGCATGATTACCTGGATGATGAAAACATTGTCACTCCTGAGGATGATGAAATGCTGGCAAACTTGAAAGAACATCTCGAATGACTGAAGCAACTTATGCTGCACCACAATACTGTTATGCCACGGCTAATGTAAACTCAAAAGTTTAGAGTTGGGATATGTGTCAACCTGTCGCTACTGATAAAAGAATCCTGAACTTACTGGGATGCAAACTAACACACTTCCGGGCAGTTCTTACAGTAGAAATTTCGCAGCAGTCAGCTTGGGTAGCAACATTCAAATGCAAGTTTCTCCAAAATGCCCCAGTGAAATCGCTCATATTTTACATCAAATTAAAGCTCTCATCAAGGGCTATCAAATAAAGAAATAAAAAAGGGGGGGTAGGAGGGAATTTTTTTTGCAGTGGGCAAAAAAGCGATTTTTGGGTCATCAAAAAATGAAAAAAAATCGTTATAACTACCGAACAAAGCCATGCAAAAATGCGCCGTGTAGCTCGTTGAAAAGCCAAGAGCAAGCTCTATCGTTTAAAAGAAACCCGGACACCGTGCGTTGAAAATTGGCATAGTTATGCTCAATCGAATAAGGTACCCCAAATTTGACGTTTGACCCCTCGTAATTTGCATATTAGGCGGAGTTGGGGGCTGATAGTTGACACGTTGGTTTCCCCTAAGGTACATCATTTATGCAAATTTTGAGCAAAATCGGAGAGGTCGACCTATTTTTGTGCATAGGGAGTTCACTACAGGGTTGCCGGACTCAGACACCCACTCTTAAGACATTTGTATTTAAAATTTTAATAAAATCGATCTGACTGGAAAAAAGTTATGGTTATATGAAACCGCGAATAGATAAATGGCCCACCCTGTATATCAGTAAAACCCAATATCCCACCAATCTCTAACAAATCAATACTTCTTCAGCCGGGCCAAAAAATCGTATTTCAGTGAACAGGTTTGCATATGTACATGTAACAGGGGGTTTAGCAGGGGTCTGCCTCTACCCGACTTAGGCCAGACCCCCCAATGGGGACTCCCCAGGACTTTTCCAACCTCCCTCCGATTTTCTGGCAAGTAATTTTTTTAGCAAATTTTTGCAATTTTTTAGAATTTCAGACACTAAAATTGCTAAAATCGCCTGCAAATCAGTACTTTTAGCTGTATTTGAACCCAAATCAGCGATTATTTACCATTTTAGCCGAAAAATTGCGGTTTTTTGCGGTTTTGAACGTTTTTTGGTGCGCCCAATCCCCTCCCTAGAATTTGGGTTCAGACCCCCTGGCCGGCGCGAGACCCGTAACCCCCCTCCCCTTCGGCGGATGACTTGTTACAATTAGTCTTACCGCCACTGGGAAATGTAGGGACTGGAAGTCTTGATAGGCCGGAGAGGTTTGGGAAAGAAGAATGACGAAATCTGTTGCATGAACAGAGCTTTAAGAGCCGGTCTCTGGGCCGATCGACCCTTGGTATTGAGAGTTGAAATTTTGACTTTCACCGATTCCGCCGAAATTTGGTGTGGTAGTAGCATCTTTTGAGTTATAATGAACCTGCAAAGATTTGTTCGATTCAACGCTCCAGAGTGGAATAATGCGCTCCGGAAATTTTCGCTCCTTAACTATGGGACGAAAAATTTGGAGCTTATTTTCTCGGGAATTAGTGCGACTTGTGAACTGATATTTGGGGATTTTACTAGTTGCTTGTATGTCTCTGAAACACACTACTTACATCTACAAATTTCGGAAAAAAATTTTTTTTGACCCCCTTTGACCCCATAAACCCCCCCAAAATACCCCCCTGCCTGCGCTTTTTTATTTCAGAACTTTGTAGCGCTATTATTTCTGCATTTATTGGTGTAGCCAAATTGGGCATTTGGGCTGCGGAACAACGTCATTTTTGGCCTCAAAGAAATTTTATCCAGTCAGAAAACTGTACAGGTTGACCCAAAAAAACCGGAATTTACTTCCAGCCTTTGATTGAGAAGTCGGATGTTTTAGGTTTCGGTCTCATTTGAAAGAGCGCGCCCTGGCCGATCGAACAGTTGGTCGCCAGACAAAAACAAACCACACAGTCCGGTGCTGAAAGAGTCTATATTGAGCACGTTCAGCACCTAGCGCTTTTCTTCTCTTTTTGAGTTTTTAACATGCATTTTGCGAGAAAGTCAACTTAGGATGTTCAAGCAACTTTTTTTCGCGGATTCGGCTGGTATCCAAATATGTTAAAATAGATGTCAAACGAACACCAACGGTGCATGTTCGAACACCAGCGACCCCCTAGAACCGGAGCTGTACCCCCTCAAAGTTGGGTCGGTAACCCCTTTTCGGCCATTTTCTCGACATTTACTCAAACGATCACCATTCACTCGTTTCTCAAGAGTAAGAACAGGCGTGCACATGGTTGGATAGCCCTGACAGTTGCCTTTGAGACGCTGCATACAACGATTCCAGAACGTAACCGGTTAGCGAGATATTCTCCGAAAACTACGAAATTTAGCGAAATTCCGACTCGATTTTTTTCCAAAAAATCGCTGTAACTTCTGCCATATATGCGGGGGCAAGCTGATTTTCGCTAAAAAAGATAAAACACAAAATGCCAAACAAAATTAACCTATTTCGGAGGCAAATTTTTGGGGGGTAGGGGGTGTTTTGCAATTTGAAGCCAGTCAAAAAATATTTTTTTGCTCAGAATAAAAAACAAACACACAATTCTGGTGCAGTTTTGCCCGCTGATCACGAATATGAACTCGGTTTGGCTGGATTCCTTTTGTTTCGGGAGAAATTTGCATCCAAATCTTCGAGTGGCTGTATTTCTAAAGTGGCACTGCTCATTAGCATGAGCAAGAACCATGCTAGAAAGCAGTTTTTCTTATGTAGTTTTTGATGCTGAATCCGAAGATAATCATATTTTTTATCTACGTTGAGCAGTTCTGAAGATATGGGCATTTTGAGAATTTGCGAACAAAACCGTTGCAGTTGGTATGCAATGGTGGTTTGAAATGTTACTCAGTTCTGTCATATGCTAGATACGGAGCCATGGAATTAGCATCACCTAATGCAGTTTTTGCTGCTGATTATGAAAATTACCTCTATTTTTCAATCGGACGGCTTCTGAGTGAGTTACTTAGGCCTGGTGCACTGTCATCCACATTGTAAGAAATTTATCAAACAGGTGCGTGAAATAGCAACTGTTATATGCAGTTTTCTTCGCTGATTCAGAATATGACCTTATTTTTGCGCTACAATGACCCGGTCAGGAGTTATAGACCTCTAAAGTTACTTCATTATCCATGCTTTCAGGAGTGGTAATCTGGAAATAGATAGTCTGTGCTTTGGCACTTGTGAAGTGAATTATCTATCAGAAAATAGTGTATCCGAACTATTTTCGACCGCTGATTTATAAAATGACCTTACTTCTGCTCTACAAGCCTTTCGTTTTAAGGTTCTGTCATATTCTTGTGAAAGAAGTGCAGAAAGTTGTATCTTAAAATCAATAGCTTGTAGAGCAGAAGTAAGGTCATTTTTGAAACCAGCGGTTCAAAATAGGTCGGATACACTATTTTGATAGATAATTCGCTTCACAAGTGCCAAAGCGCAGACTATCTATTTCCAGATTACCACTCCTGAAAGCATGGATATTGAAGTAACTTTAAAGGTCTATAACTCATGACAAGGTCATTGTAGCGCAAAAATAAGGTCATATTCTGAATCAGCGAAGAAACCTGCATATAACAGTTGTCATTTTACGCACCTGTTTGATAAATTTCTTATAATGTGGATGACAGGGCACCAGGCCTAAGTAACTCACTCAGAAGCCGTCGGATTGAAAAATAGAGGTAATTTTCATAATCAGCGGCAAAAACTGCATTAGGTGATGCTAAGTCCATGGCTCCGTATCTAGCATATGACAGAACTGAGTAACATTTCAAACCACCATTGCATACCAACTGCAACGGTTTTGTTCGCAAATTCTCAAAATGCCCATATCTTCAGAACTGCTCAACGTAGATAAAAAATATGATTATCGTCGGATTCACCATCAAAAACTACATAAGAAAAACTGCTTTCTAGCATGGTTCTTGCTCATGCTAATGAGCAGTGCCACTTTAGAAATACAGCCACTCGAAGATTTGGATGCAAATTTCTCCCGAACCAAAAGGAATCCAGCCAAACCGAGTTCATATTCGTGATCAGCGGGCAAAACTGCACCAGAATTGTGTGTTTGTTTTTTATTCTGAGCAAAAAAATATTTTTTGACTGGCTTCAAATTGCAAAACACCCCCCCCTACCCCCAAAAATTTGCCTCCGAAATAGGTTAATTTTGTTTGGCATTTTGTGTTTTATCTTTTTAGCGAAAATCAGCTTGCCCCCGCATATATGGCAGAAGTTACAGCGATTTTTTGGAAAAAAATCGAGTCGGAATTTCGCTAAATTTCGTAGTTTTCGGAGAATATCTCGCTAACCGGTTACGTTCCGGAATTGTTGTATGCAGCGTCTGAAAGGCAACTGTCAGGGCTATCCAACCATGTGCACGCCTGTTCTTACTCTTGAGAAACGAGTGAATGGTGATCGTTTGAGTAAATGTCGAGAAAATGGCCGAAAAGGGGTTACCGACCCAACTTTGAGGGGGTACAGCTCCGGTTCTAGGGGGTCGCTGGTGTTCGAACATGCACCGTTGGTGTTCGTTTGACATCTATTTTAACATATTTGGATACCAGCCGGATCCGCGAAAAAAAGTTGCTTAAACACCTTCCCTTATAGCTAAGTTGACTTTCTCGCAAAATGCATGTTAAGAGCCAGTTCGCGAGAGAATCGACCACGTATGTATGTATGTATGTATGTATGTATGTATGTATGTATGTATGTATGTATGTATGTATGTATGTATGTATGTATGTATGTATGTATGTATGTATGTATGTATGTATGTATGTATTACGCAATTTTTCCATTCATTAGAAACTGAAAGGTCACAGACCAACACAGACAAAAGAGCAAGCCCAAGAAGGTCTGTAAGGTCTAAAAGATCAGTCAAGCAGATCATCCGTCTCTGTTGTCTCCACAGTTCATCCTCAACGGTTTTGAAGTTCTCATCGTTTATGTATTCATCGCGCTGTACAAAAATGTAGTCATCAGTATATTGGGGCTGTTCAACATAAAGTTCGGCCGCCGGTGCCCCATATGCCAGAGGGCTTTCAGCATTGTTGGTTTCTCAGACAGCCGATCCGATCCGATGTGCAGGGGCCTTACGGCCTGCGAGCAGACTCGAGGTCCATTTCGCTTCCCCATGATTCGTCATCTCGGACATTGCCCTTCTTTCACTGCCAGCCACTCGTAGCCATGCTGCTGGGTGCCGGTCACCAGGAGGGCAGCCGGCGTGTCGATGCCATGATGCTGACAGATCCCGATGGCCGAGGGCTCCCGGCATAGTTGGTTTCTCAGACAGCTTCTGACATCATATGTAGATCTTTCTTTTTCCCAACGCGGCATGCTTTGTGGAGCGGCTTCGGTGCAATGCCAGATCCAGTTGGTTCCCACTTTACCTACTCGCTGTAACCAGCTTTCGGTGGCCTGGGTGGAGCTTTATGCCGACGACCAACTCTTTGCGGCAAGAAACTTGCCGCGCCGACTATGAGCGCACACGACATCGCGCACAGTGGCTATGCGGCCTAAACCACTACACTAACTGTGCCGGCGCTCTGTGAGGTACTCATCTGGCTGGAAACCAAGTGCGGAGCTATCTGAAACATAAACACGATTACTAATTATGAACCATCTCTACTGTCTATAGTGGCAGGCTAGATTCATCTGCTATAGTTGCATGTACTTACCAGTATAATCCAGAACATAAGGCATTTCTTTTGCCAATGCTTCATTGGTTGTGCACGACCTTCATAAAACTTTTCATCTAACCAGGACATTTGGTTCCAGTTGAACCTAATGTTCAGTGCAGACTCACACAGAGCTCAGCCAGATTCGTAATACATACATACATACATACATACATACATACATACGTGGTCGATTCTCTCGCGAACTGGCTCTTAACATGCATTTTGCGAGAAAGTCAACTTAGCTATAAGGGAAGGTGTTTAAGCAACTTTTTTTCGCGGATCCGGCTGGTATCCAAATATGTTAAAATAGATGTCAAACGAACACCAACGGTGCATGTTCGAACACCAGCGACCCCCTAGAACCGGAGCTGTACCCCCTCAAAGTTGGGTCGGTAACCCCTTTTCGGCCATTTTCTCGACATTTACTCAAACGATCACCATTCACTCGTTTCTCAAGAGTAAGAACAGGCGTGCACATGGTTGGATAGCCCTGACAGTTGCCTTTGAGACGCTGCATACAACGATTCCGGAACGTAACCGGTTAGCGAGATATTCTCCGAAAACTACGAAATTTAGCGAAATTCCGACTCGATTTTTTTCCAAAAAATCGCTGTAACTTCTGCCATATATGCGGGGGCAAGCTGATTTTCGCTAAAAAGATAAAACACAAAATGCCAAACAAAATTAACCTATTTCGGAGGCAAATTTTTGGGGGGTAGGGGGGGGTGTTTTGCAATTTGAAGCCAGTCAAAAAATATTTTTTTGCTCAGAATAAAAAACAAACACACAATTCTGGTGCAGTTTTGCCCGCTGATCACGAATATGAACTCGGTTTGGCTGGATTCCTTTTGGTTCGGGAGAAATTTGCATCCAAATCTTCGAGTGGCTGTATTTCTAAAGTGGCACTGCTCATTAGCATGAGCAAGAACCATGCTAGAAAGCAGTTTTTCTTATGTAGTTTTTGATGCTGAATCCGAAGATAATCATATTTTTTATCTACGTTGAGCAGTTCTGAAGATATGGGCATTTTGAGAATTTGCGAACAAAACCGTTGCAGTTGGTATGCAATGGTGGTTTGAAATGTTACTCAGTTCTGTCATATGCTAGATACGGAGCCATGGACTTAGCATCACCTAATGCAGTTTTTGCCGCTGATTATGAAAATTACCTCTATTTGTTAGTCAAACCGTTTGATTATGACTACGTTTTGTTATAAGCGGCAGGTTTTCCAGGCGTATTTTACCACTTATTGCTGTTCACAACAAAATATTTAACAAACTTGATACAATGTTAAGCACTATAGAACACCGAACAACCTTTTCGCTGAAATTTTGAAACAATGAAGCATCAGTCAGTGAACCTCTGTTTGATTCAAGTCCCACAGTTCCACCACAAATTATTGTATACAGTAGACTACACTTTTTAAGTTAGAGAAAAGTCAAGAACTGTCTTGGTTAGGTTTCACACATAGATGGCTTCAATACATGTAACAGGTCATCCACCGAAGGGAGAGAAGGTAGAGGGTCTGGCGCTCACCAGGTCCCTCAACTCAACTTTATTCGCAGATCAACACCATAAAATGGTAAATCGAGGATCGCGAATTTATAAAGACAGTCTTAGAACATAGACATACTACTGTACAGTAAGAAGACCATTATCGGTGAAACGAATAAAAAAGTCATCAGAATGACAGTATCTTACAAAGGCCGCAAAGAACTATGCACATCGTTACTGGGAAGTGAATTCCAAATCTGAAGGGACTGGTACAAAAAGTGTGGGTGGCAGAGTTCAAAGGGTCTGAGCCCTAATCCTAGAGATTTTGCAAACCACGATAAAGATCAGTCAGGACGATAGATGGGCTGGGCCGTTTGTCCGGCTACAGAGCGCTTCCCTTTACGGACTTATTGAATTTTAACTCAGATATGTTTATACGAAAACCATTGAGTGTGCGTGCATTCACAACTTCCGTTGGCAATGAAGTCCAAATAGTTAGAACTCTGTTAGAAAAAAGCTCTTAGCTAAATCAAAACGTGTATACCTACATAAAGACTTAAGGTACATAAAGACATAAGGTTTACTGATAGCAGAGGTCAATAACGATCGATCGAAAGAGAATGCTAATAATAGATGGCAGATCGAGTAAGCTGTATTATTTCTTCTGTTTGGTGCTCTTCTCACTGGCTTGAGCGGCGGAGAGTTGCTGGTGTCTGAGGTGGAACTCTACTTTGTCCACGTCGACCATGCGGTGCTGTATGGCGTGGTTGACGATGGCCTCGGTCAAGAAGAGGTAGTGATTGAGTGACTGCACCGAGCCGTGTCGCTGTTGTCTGATCATTCTGACCGTGTCTTCCAGAGCCACCTCTCTCGACCGTTCCAGTCGTCGCAGACAGACGTCCAGAGCAGTGAACGTGCCGGCGCGATGCACTCCGCTCGAGCAGAGGAAAACCATGGGCGCGTAGGCGGTGTCTTCTCTAATGTGACCGGCGTGTCGGTTGGTCTCGGTGTCTCGCTGCACCTGACGCACCTTGCTCTGCAGATTGCAGACGCTGGTCGTGCTGGGCACTTGGTCGTCGCTTATCCACTCTCTGTAGTGAATCAGTCTCAGCTGCAGCGGCGCCAGTTGTCCCGATTTGACGCTTATTTCGTAGGTGTCGTATTCGCTGCTCATTCGCATCTGCTCCGTCCTCACTCTCAGTTTGGCGTCGGCGTAGTCGGTGTGCTTGTTGGTGGAAGGCCAGAAATTGGAGCAGAGAGCTTTGTTGTCGGCGCCCAGCAGCGTACTCAGCAGCACCATGACAGAGGGTCGCGTCTGCCAGACCATGCGCCAAAAGTCCAGTTCGGTGGTGGCGTTGAACGGCGCCTGACAGAGGATGAATTCGTGCTTCTGGTCGTAGCCGTCCACCCAGGAGGCATGTATGTAGTCGCCGTGACTGACCACCAGCTCGTCCGCCAACACCACTCGGCTGTCTTCGTACATGAGAACGTTGCTGTGGTGGTTCTTCTGGGCGTTCTGCTCGTCCATAAACGACTGGAACCGGCCTTGCTGCTTCATAATGTGCTGGTGCTCGCGAGCCAACGTACTGCGGGCTCCGCTCTGCCGCAACCGACGCAAATGCTGGGGCGCTGTTAGCATCATCTTGTACAAGGCACAACTAACAACTCAAAACACAAGTAAAGAAAAATATGGCTGCACAAACAGAATCGAAAGTAATACTACCGTCTGGCACTTAACGCGGTTTATGGTAACGACACCATATAAGCTGCCGGTACCATATATATATCGTGCCGGTACCTAGGCTAGTGGCACCATGAATGTACCCCCACGATCGCGTACTGTGGTGGTACCATATATGGTACCCCTACCCCTGGCCACGGGTGCCGGTACCATATACGGTACGAAATCTGAACAGAGTGGTACCATAAATGGTACCGGTACCAATGTGAAGGTAGGGGTACCATATATTGTGTCGGTACCATAAACGGCGTTAAGTGCCTGACTGTAATATACCATACATGTAAAGGCGAAAGATTTTCCCATGTGGTGTGGATGATAAACTTCTTACTTCTCACTTACCATACAGGTATACCTACGTACTGTACTTTAGCCACGTGGACTGTCTTCATTGAGTCTACTGGTAGTCACTACTCTACAGTCAGGTAATTTTTAACCTCGGTAAAGTTCCACTTTGCCTCGCAAAATGGCAGTTGATTCTAACTTTTTGGATTACATACAGTCTAGCTTAAATGGTTCGGGAACATATTTACGGGTAACTGTGCTACAGTGTGGCCGACAAATGTGCAATTACTCTGTTTAACTGTTTGAGTAAGACTAAAGAGTGTGGTGTGGCCTAAAAATTAAATCCAGTGTTTAGGTCGGTGTTACTGATTCTGTTGTAAGAATTGAAAATTCTCGCAGTTCAAATATACCTATTTTCTCTCTAAACGGCGGATTTAGTTTTTAGGCCGCGCTCGTTGGTCTTACTCAAAAGTTAAATACAGCGATTGCACATTCGTCGGCTATACTGTAGCACAGTTACCCGTAATAGGTTTCCGAACCTTTTATGCTAGACTGCACGTAAAAAACAAAAGCATCCTGCCAGAATCCGATCCGGCCACAACTAAAGGACAAGCTGGCGCACTCCCCTGTCCAATTCACGTTCTACTTTTGCGCGCTCTATTATTGTTCGCTCTTTTGCTCTATTTCTTGACGGATATGCTCCCTCGGGTGAAGGCCCATTCCCCCCACCCGCCTTCCACCCGAAGTTTGAGCATTGGTTTCAGGCGTAGGCTTAGAAAACCAAGTTCAAAAATGACAGTTTGCCAGATGGTAGAGTAGATTGGTTTTGTTCTTTCCCCTATACATTCGTCCAAGTCCTCCACTCTACGATGGGTGATTTTTGAAGCTTTGGGGCACAAAATCACATGCTTGCACCTCCAGAGCAGTTCTGTTTCCTTGTCTGCGTGTGAAGTGAACGTGAATATCGCCGCAGTTGTGGCAGAATTCAGTTATGTGGGTCTCTGACAAAAGCCCGGATTATGCTTGCGCTTCTAACTCAGGCCTTACGTACTCTTTGTGTGAACACCGGTGTGAACGTTTCCATCATGTTGGGTGTCTACAGTAATAGTAGTGTAAATCGTTTCGTCCAATTTCTGTTGCCATCTGCTACAGTGTAGTTTTACCAAGTTCCAAGGCTTACCTAAATAATCCGGTTCCTAAGAAACTTAACGGATCCATGAAAGTATAACGGATCAAACAAAAGTATAATGGATCCAAGCGATCGGCATATTCAAGTCTGACGGATCCAACTGCACGACTCAAGTTTGACGGATCAATGCATCCATTTTAACATTCAATAATTTAACATAACCCTCCGGAAAAAACCGGACCCCTATAGGGGTCACGAACCAATAACCGAACAATGAAAAACAAGTAAAATTAACCAGTTCTGAAAATATGCCCAAAACCAAATTGGAGTAGTGTGACGAACATTTGACAATATCTGCAATTATATGCCCGTTTTAATAGGTTCGATAACTAGGTCATCTGAACCTTTTACGTCAAGGGTTCGCGATTTTGAGAACCTAAACACATGAACTTTAATGCCAAATGGAACTATTTGCAACTGAACATTACGTTCTAGTCCGATACGTACAAAACGATATGGTTCTAGTCCACTAGAACCAATTGTCCAACGGAGCCTTTGCAAATGAACATTTAATTGTACATACATACAATGTACATTGTGATCAGAACCTTTTCAGTGGAACCTATTTTTTTAAACGGGCATATCGACTGAAACGCACCAAAACGTGTTTTCGATCCTGTATTAATTCCTGTGATTCTGTGCTGTGCTCAAACGCTAGATATTGCATACAGATTCAGTGCTGCAGGGCTTCGGTCAAGAATGAGCCATACTACTAGGTGTACTGCTTTTGCCTTTGAATTCCCGGGGAACAGCAAAAACAGAAGTCCTAAAGGTTCACTTTAATCACCAAGTTCATCTGTAGAGCGGGAAAGATTTTTAGAGCTTTCAGGTGAAACGTTCGATTTTTGGCAAATCCGGAACTATCACTGGCGAATAGGTTCGTCTGGTGAGCGGGAAAGGTTCTAATCGCTTCCTCAAGAAGGTTCGGTTTTTGGAAAATCCGGGACTATCACTGGCAGATAGGTTCGTTGGCCAAGTGCCAAAGGTTCTTTTCAGGCTCCAAAGATTGGTTCCGTTTACTCTGCAATCAGAACATATGCTGAAAAAGTTCATGTTATTTACGAGCTTTCAATTGGAACATATAAGCGTTCATATTTGTGTCGAACATTCATAGGCTCGAGGTTTTGTTCTTGTATAAAGGTTCGACCATTCCGCCGAACGCCGAATCTTTTTTACCCGGCATATGCCCGGATTTGAGTGGTCATTTCCGGAGGGATAAACATTTATTCAATTTTAACAGATCCAACTGCACTATTCAAGTTAGTATGTGTCCGGTCATGGCAGGGTCAGAAGTCGCCTGGCTTGGGTAGCTAAATATTTATTCCGTTGAAATTGAATAGTATGGATCTGTCAATGAATTTTTTATTCAAAGAATTTAATTTTTAGGAAAAAAAGAGAGTTGAAAATTTCGGTCAAACCTCCCCTCCCCGGTCCACAGCCCCCTTGGTCAGCCGTGTTCCCTCCAAAATTTTGGCTACCTTTTTTGGGAGAGCGATTTTATGATTTCCAACCTCTCCCCGCCGGAAACCACATACTACCCCCCCCCCTCCCCCCGATTTTTCTGGCCCATGTATGATACTATGTACTTGATCAAACAGCGGAGGCAAACAATTCCTCCGTTCAGTTTACATGAACAGAAATCTTTGCACAACCCCGTAAGCTAACAACCTCACATTTTTGCTGTAAATTGGTCGACTGTATTAAGCCAGCGTTTGCGGTGTTATTGGTGGAAGAGACAGGTAGTGTTAGGTGTGCAGTACTGCAAGAGAGTTTTTGGTGTGGCATGCGAACGTGTGTGGGAACATGCGTGTGTCCAATTCAATTTCTTCTGTCCCCAGATGCTAATAGCTCGGAGCTAATAAGTAGCTCGCTTTGAATTCGCTGAAACCAGACAATCAATAGCACGCAGCGTATGCATCCGTTAACTGCTCTGACAGATACACACACAAACCGCATGGAGATGGGCACCGGCCTCGGTCGTCATAATGGAATTTTGCCTCCTTGAGCCGCGTGCCTTCAATAGAAACAAGGTTCGCAGGGCATTGCGCTTTCGGCGTCGCTCGCACTCTCAATGTACTTTGTTTTATTAAAATTCTCGTAGACCATGCCCATGGCTGAACGGAGTTTTCAATTAAGACATTAGCAACACCAAGTAACTCTATGGCAACACCCAAAGACCTGCGTTACCCATCGCTTGCGCAGCTAGTACGGCGTAACATGTGCGGCGCGCGGGTAAAGCAGAAACTACACGTAACTATGATCATGAGACAGGTAATATCTGACTGAATCTAGTCTAGAGACGGCACTAGAGCTCTATCGGTTTCCTAGGCAAAGCCGGCCGTTGTTTCTGATATCTTCGGCAGCCAAAAACACAAAATACGAAGAATAGCACAGCGACAGTGAGACTGAGAAGCACGAGAATAGCGACCACGCAGTTTTCAATATGGTCCACAGTTCTTCTCAGATACAGACTGTTGTCGTGTGCGTCGTAGACCATGCCAACTACACTGTTCAAGAGGGCTGTCGCCTCATCTCTGGTGTAGGTGGAGGCACCCAGTGACGCAGGGGCCATGTTCTGAGAGCTGAAAGCACACTTCATCTCTGTTTGCGCCGAAGCCCAGAACAAAACAAGTGCTCGCTTATAAATCAACTACCGTAATCGAGTGCAGGCGCTCCTCCATTGTGAACGCCAATTAAGGGGCCAAACCGGCACTAATGAGCGGCGCTAGCGGGCGCGTTTGCGCGCGAGCGTGAAATTAATTCTCGCGAGATTTCATCGCTTTATTGACACCTGCCCATGCTCGTTACCAGCGCTCTAACTACGTGGTTAGGGACCGAGGCTAAAAGCGAGCTGGAAGCCCAGATTACTGAGCTACACCCATCCCTCACTCGACAGACATTAACTGCCACAAATTGCGCTAACAACATAACAGGGTAGCACGCACATTTGCTACGGTACTTACTGCTGCTGTGCGACGGAGAATAGCGGTTAAACCTTGTCTTACGTACATGGGCAAAGCCGGCATGTCATGACATAGGAGGTTAGTGTGCTGAGGAACAATTTGGAGAAGATTCCTGAGTGCGGAGAGATGGAGGCAGTGCAAATTGATTTAGTTGTGTTGCACGGCTTTAGCTCTATTAGTAGCAGATAGTACGGGACCAATCAGCTCACTTGGCCCAGCCCCCGACGCACTGCCAGCATTTTGTTTAGGCAAAGAAAATTATCCAATACGTCCTTTTAGTGCAGGCGCGCCGAACGCTCGGCTGAAGTTAGCCGATGATGCGATTATGAACGCACGCGCACACATTTACAAACGATCAAAGATAGCAAAACAATTAATTATTCAGTGCCATGTAAAAGCCGCGCCGCCAGATTAGCTCGGCTCCGCTTGGTTGGCGCGCCAAATGGAAAAACGGCGCTCCCTGCACCCCAGGGGTTTTTGCGTAGGTAGAGTGCCGGTTTGTGATAGGAAAGGGCAAGACGTCAATCATTAAATCTTAAATCACACTGCGTTAGAGTTGCTCAAATTCGGCCCCACGAGAGATAGAGACACGGCGTGTAGATGACCGATAGTTGCTGTCTCGCAATCCAATGCCGAACGCAAAAGCAAATAAGTGAGCTATTGAATGACACGACCAATTACCTATCGCACCGCCACGCTCACAAACGACCTTCACCAGCAGTCCGGTTAGGATTGGACCGGCATCGCTGGATGG
Organism: Sabatieria punctata; assembly: GCA_030248155.1. NCBI lineage: Eukaryota > Metazoa > Nematoda > Chromadorea > Araeolaimida > Comesomatidae > Sabatieria > Sabatieria punctata. The sequence goes on from JASANB010001783.1 coordinate 24,599, forward strand.
GCTCTCGGCCGGGCGCAAACAAACAAACGTGTGAGAAGACAAATAGCACCTGGCTAGTCGATGCAGAATGTGGTGGTGGAGTGACCTGTAGACAAGTTAATGGCAGTGAATGAGACAGGCAATGCTTGTAAGCTTCACAGCTGAGCGTGTGGGCGGTGTCAGGTGCGGGGTTGTAAAGTCAAAGCAACAACAACCGCATTGGCAGGGGTACAAGAGCATTTGGCAGTGGAGGCGTCAAATTACGATTGAGCTTGCAGCCATCGGAGGGTCGAGGCGCGACAGTGGCTGCGGCTCTGCACGTGTGCCGCTGCACCGAAGACGCGAGCTAGAGCTGCTAGCTTGGCGGTCAATAAAATTCATGCCACGCTCCAGCCAGTGCTGCTTCTATGTCCCGAGCAGGCAGCAGCCGTGCCTCCTGCAGCTGCACCTGCGACTCGGCACACGTGAATCAAGGTGCCTCAGATAAATTGACTTACGGCCAACAACACTCAACCCCAACTCCACCTCCGCTCGCTCCCACTGCCCGCCATTGATCCCGCCGATCTCATTAGCCGCCACACACCCTGCCCTCCTTTGTCACCACACAATGCACTCGCTCTACTACAACTCCATTCTGCTCAGTCGGAGGCGCCCCCACTCCCGAATGCCTATTCACTGCAACTACCTTACTTACAGTAGAAGATTTTGCTCCGCTCACACTTTTACTCTTTTCTCGGCACAACATTTCTAAACATCTCATGTCACAGACAACTCATACAAAAAGCAGTGGAAATACTGAGATCTTCTTTGTATTGCTAGGTTCTGAACCTGCTCGAAATTACTGTTGTTTAATATTAAAAATTCCGTTTGCATATGCGCATACGCATTCGATAAAATAATGCGTATTTTTGCGGATTGCGTATGCGTATTTCGTATTTCATTGTAGTAGAATTTTAGGTCCAAAAACACTATTAGAATGTTCAGTGTTCAACTTTAGATAAAATGCATATTTTTGCGTATTGCGTATACGCAAACAACAGTACTCGAAATACATAGTGAGTTGTATTGTACCGTGTTTAATCCTTTTGTTTTGTTGCCTCTCATTCCTTTTAGAGTTAGAGACTAAGTTCGGTTAATAATGAAAAGCTTGTTTCAAAAATTGCTTTCTTAGAATCTGTTTAAATTAAGATGCAGCACGTCATACTGTGAAATAGAATGTTTTTTTCTTGCTTTGGGAACGCTGATTCCGTTTGAATCCTGCTACTAATCTATGTACATGGGACCACATAGAGTCCACCTGCACTGCCCATCATGCAATGCTGTCCAGTCGTAAGACATCCATAGTTTGTTGTTATCATGGGCGGAAAAGCAAGACACATACAGGGTGTCCCAAGAATTGATCACAGCTCATTTTTCTGCAATCTCTACAAATGTTCACCGGTTATGCTGAAATTTGGGAAGAGAGTGGTGGTGGAAAGATGACTTGGAAACCTGCTTTCACCAACAAATTGAAATGACCAAGGGCACCTAGTAGTCGTGGTAAACCCTGATGGAGCTCGAATACAGGCTGGTGTAGTAAACCTAGTTTTAGATTCTAGGAGCGACTTAAAAACCAATTTGGTTGTTCTACAAATAAATAGTACATTGTACGCTGTTATAGTTAAAATTTTCTGTGTACAAAATGGTGTTTAAGCCATCGAAACGCAGTGTAAGTCTGTACAACAAGCAAAGCACAAGTATTTACTCTGTATCTGTAGTATATTGCTTACATAATAGGGTCAGTGAGACAAGATTCAAATTAGTATGCACGACTCAGTGTGATCAAACTTCATCTTCTTTTCCTTTTCTTCTGGCTTGCGGGCTTGGACTTGGCTTTAGATTTTGGGGCCTTTTTGCTTAAATTTCGAGTGCGAGTAAGGTCGGTATGTTCATAGTGTGAAGCGGCTTTACGAGTGGTGGGCCGCGCTACATCTAATGACTGTAAGGAGTAGTCTGAGTTGTGTATGTGTGAATGTTGCTCATCGCCAATCTGCCAGTCGTAAGGTTGGTCTTCGTTCACCGCGTGTGCCGCCATGGCTCGACGCATAAGACTGTGTACGAAGTTGTAGTTCGGCTTGTCCAAGTAGTTGAGGCTGTCCAAATAACGTATCATACTTTCGAATTGTTTGGTAGGGGTTTCCTCTAGCATTTGACGCATTCCCATTTCCGAGCGCGCGTACTCTTTGGCCCTCTGCACTTCATATCTGTCGATCAGGTTTTTCCAGGGCAAGGCGCCCTTGGTCATTTCAATTTGTTGGTAGAACCAGGTTTCCAAGTCATCTTTCCGACACCACTCTCTTCCCAGGTGTGTGTTCAGTGCCGCATATCTGGTGGTTCCGCGAAACGTTACTGATGCGCGTGGAGTTCGGATGTTACCAGTGGCGTTGATGTACTTGCGGGCCATTCCAAAGTCCAGTATGTAGACGACAGACGACGCGCCCACCTCGCCCCGGCCCACTGCATAGTTGCCTGGCTTTACGTCTCTGTGCAGGTATCCGATTGCGTGAAGATCCTCTAAAGCTTGGAGACATTGCAGACCGGCTCTCAGCGCCGTGCTCATGCTAAACTTCTCTGGTGAGCGGGCCTTACGTAGAACGGTTAAATTCTTGCCCACCAGCGTCATCACCACGTAGTTGAATCGGTCGTTCCGTCCTTTGCCATAAATGCGACAGGCGTTGCGCGACCCTATGCTGGCCAGACTCTCCAACACATAGACTTCCATCTTGAGTACTTGCTCCGGACCTTCCACTGCCTCCACCTTCAGCGCGAACGGTCCTTGTCCTGCTTCCAGATCCATCACTTGGTACACCGCCCCGAACGCTCCTTCTCCCAGCTTCCTATCCACTTGCCAACGGCCATCCAAACGCTCTCCAGGCCGTAAGTCCAAATCTTTGTTCATCTCTCTAAACCAGTCTCCACCTAGTACAAAACAAAAATGATACCAGTCATTCTGTGCATAACTCTTATTGTGATTGTTTGATGGCTGTAGGTTTTCTTATTAGTAAGTTACTAATCAAATCAAATCATACATGTCGTTGGGGGGGTAAAGGGGGGGCCGGCCCCCCCCCAAGCCCGATTTTTCGGCAAAAGTCCCCCCCCCAGCGGATTTTGGGGGGGGGACCTGAAAACCCACTTTTGGATTCCAAAGTAAAGGAAATTTTAGCGCAGACAATACATTCTGCAGTACAAAATTGGGTTTTCGGCTACCATACAACCCAAAACAGGGTTTTGTAAGGCTTAGAAATCCTAAATAGGGTTTTTAGACTGCTTAGAAACCCTGATTAGGGTTTTTAGGTTACTTTTAAACCCTGATTAGGGTTTTCAGGTTACTTTTAAACCCTGATTAGGGTTTTTAGGCTGCTTTGAAACCCTGATTAGGGTTTTCAGGTTACTTTTAAACTCTGATTAGGGTTTTTAGGCTGCTTTGAAACCCTAAACAGGGTTTTGTAAGGCTTAGAAATCCTAAATAGGGTTTTTAGACCGCTTAGAAACCCTGATTAGGGTTTTTAGGTTACTTTTAAACCCTGATTAGGGTTTTCAGGTTACTTTTAAACCCTGATTAGGGTTTTTAGGCTGCTTTGAAACCCTGATGAGGGTTTTCAGGTTACTTTTAAACTCTGATTAGGGTTTTTAGGCTGCTTTGAAACCCTGATGAGGGTTTTCAGGTTACTCTAAAACCCTGATTAGGGTTTTCAGGTTACTTTTAAACCCTGATTAGGGTTTTCAGGTTACTTTCAAACCCTGATTAGGGTTTTTAGGCTACTTTGAAACCCAAAACAGGGTTTTGTAAGGCTTAGAAATCCTAAATAGGGTTTTTAGACTGCTTAGAAACCCTGATTAGGGTTTTTAGGTTACTTTTAAACCCTAATTAGGGTTTTCAGGTTACTTTTAAACCCTGATTAGGGTTTTTAGGCTGCTTTGAAACCCTGATTAGGGTTTTCAGGTTACTTTTAAACTCTGATTAGGGTTTTTAGGCTGCTTTGAAACCCTGATGAGGGTTTTCAGGTTACTCTAAAACCCTGATTAGGGTTTTCAGGTTACTTTTAAACCCTGATTAGGGTTTTCAGGTTACTTTCAAACCCTGATTAGGGTTTTTAGGCTACTTTGAAACCCTAAACAGGGTTTTTAGGTTACTTTCAAACCCTGATTAGGGTTTTTAGGTTACTTTCAAAGCCTGATTAGGGTTTTCAGGTTACCTTCAAAGCCTGATTAGGGTTTTCAGGTTACTTTCAAACCCTGATTAGGGTTTTTAGGCTACTTTGAAACCCTAAACAGGGTTTTTACGCTACTTTGAAACCCTAAACAGGGTTTTTACGCTACTTTGAAACCCTGATTAGGGTTTTTAGGTTACTTTCAAAGCCTGATTAGGGTTTTTAGGTTACTTTCAAAGCCTGATTAGGGTTTTTAGGTTACTTTGAAACTCTAAACAGGGTTTAAGAACTGCATCCAAATCACTAAATAGGGTTTTTTAGTAATCTTATAAGTCAAAACAGGGTTTTGCGCGTGCCTCAGAATCGATATTAGGGTTCTCTGAACTATTTTTAGTCAATATAACGCATTTCAATCTGTATTTTATCGCTGAAACTCATATTCAATACGTATTTTGAGCGCAAAACTGCTTTTTATTACATTCGTTGCTTCAATATTCGGTTTTTAAGGCATTTTTTTCAACCGAAACAAGGTTTTTTAGGCATTTTTAATGCAAAAACAGGGTTTTAAGGCTTTTTTCGGCCCAAATAGGGTTTTGAAGCCATTTTTCGCCCCAGAATCCCTAAAAAAGGTCGACAAAACCCGCTTTTTACCCCCAAAAAAGGTCGACAAAACCCACTTTTGGACCCCAAAAAAAGGTAGCAAAAACCCACTTTGGACTTGGTCCCAAAACCCTATTTGGGATTTCAAAAAGGTCCCCCCCACGGAAAAACCCAGCGACATGTATGAATCAAATCAAAAGAAGCGCGGGTTTGTTTGGGCTTTTTGTTCTAAAAAGATTCTTTGAAAAATCTATATACGTAGAGTAAGGAAGAAAAAGCCAGTATTTAATTAAAGCTTCTGTGTGGGGGTGAAAATGCGCAGGAAAATTGTGGGATTCAATTTGAATTAAGGACTTCAAAACGAAAAAGCTACATGAGTTATAAGCCAATTAGTAACTCTGTGCCAAGAGAGTGTCAGGTTGTAAAACTTGTTCTCGTAAACCCTGAGGGGAAAAGACCCGCCAACTATAAAATCAATCGATCAATCAAAGTGACCTTTTAGTATGCGCGGGGCGGATTCTGAATCTCCCTAGGGACTTAGGAAATAGAGGTCAGATTCCCTAAAACCCCAGTAGATATTCTGCACTTCGTAATAAAACGGATTCCTGCTACTGCTAAGGGCTATTGGAGGCTTTACTGGTAACACAAAAACTCCGTTTACTTCAACACTAAAGTATCATTAGCCCCTGCAGTAGGAATCTGCTTTATTATGAAATGCAACGGAATCGCTCTTGTTCTTTGCCAAAATCTGTTTCGACTTAGACGGCAAATGTCTCAAGAACTAAACTGTACTGTGAATCTCAATAAAAAGTGCACCAATCTTTCAAGAATTTATTTATCTTTAATTTAAAAAAGGATTCATTCAAACCAGTTGAGATTCGCGGTTGCTACAGCAAAAAATCTGCTGGGTTGTTTTTTGGCGGACCCTGTACATATACATATACAAATGAAGTAGCTACACATTTGAAACACAAACACTCGCCTGCTACGGCTGAGTCTGCTACTGCCGCCATCTTCTCATGTAGGTATTTGGGCATCTTTAATTTGAATATGAATCCACAAAGCAGTCTAATCTGGTTTCTGAATCTTCTAACCCTTACTACTGTTGCATGCGTATACGCATTACGCATATCATTACGCAAAGTACGCATTGCATTTCAGAATGCGTATACGCATACGCATACGCATTTGAATTTCATTACGCAATATTATTACGCATTCTGCCAAAATTTTGCATATTTTTGCGTAATGCGTATTGGGTCTCAAAAATAGCTGCTTTTTCGAATGTCTTGCAAAAAAATTAGTTCAAGTTGTTACCAAATGGTCATTCTTCAGGTTTTTTGTGTAAGGTGAGGTTACCAGAAATTTTCTGACATAATTAGAAGATTTAACCAAGTTGTGCTTGCTAATATTTAAAAAATAGGCTAAGTTTTAACAGGAAAGGAAACGTGCGACAAATCCTTGCTTGAATTTAGAGTTTCTACGGTTTTGGGTGACATCAGTTGTGTTCTATGCTCAGAGGGTATCTGTTTGTGCTTCCACTGTGTGCTGATTATTTTTTAATGCTACTAGACTTCATCTGGAAATGAACATTCGACTAAATTTTTGTAGGAAAGCGCATCTCTTGCCTGTTCAAAACATACATAATGTACATACATATACTATATAATGCAATTCTTTTAGGGCGGAAATTTAGCATCGAGCCTCAAGTGTGTCTCAAAAAACCTGGATCAAAAAGTTAGATACCTAAACTACATACTGTAGAGCCAAAAAGCTGTTCAGTGAAATTTCCCATTGTTTCTGAGATTACGCATTACGCATACGCAATACGCAAAATATGCATTAGTTTTTGCAATGCGTATACGCAAACTAATACGCATTTGTAATTGGAATGCGTATACACATACGCATACGCATACCCATTTGAAAAATCCGGTATTAAACAACACTAACCCTTACTAGCAGAAGCTACTCCATTTGGAGTAGTACCCCACATAGAATCACGCTTTGTGTGCGGCTGTTTTTAGCATAAATGTGATTGGAAAATGAAAGTTAAAAAAAGTGATTGGTCAGTCACGCATTTTTGTCAGACAATGCACAGTGCTGCATACAACGCGTGATTGGCCAGTCACGTTTCTTTGAGAAATTCAGTGATTTTAATAACACATTTTGCGTGATTACCATTTTTAAGGCACGCATTGCATGTCCCTATGGCCAGGCACGCAAAAAATTTCTGCGTCTAAGAGCTGAATGAGAAAGAATCTGGTTTCTGTTTGTTTGTGTTTTAAAATTACTTCTGACTTGTAAAAAAGATCGACTTGATTGGAAAAAGTACAAACTTTACACGCTGCTACTGTAGGTCCCGAGGATAGCAAACTGTAAGTTACTAAGTGAGTTTATATAGAGCGATTTATTGGATAGCTAGGACAAGAGAGTGAGCAATAGAAACAGACCAGTAGAATCAGTTTGGAGGAGTACAGTATTTTCGGTAGTCAGTGATAAATTTCAGAAACTCTGGTTTGTTAGGCAGCGCGGTGTCCATAAAATCCGGCCAAGACTCGATCAGCGCTCGGTATATAAAGACGTACTGCGGCTCGGTCTGAATGCTGTGTAGTCGGTGGTCTCGTAATCTCTTGGCTATCTAGACAGTGCTCAGTTGGCAGAGCGGTGTGAGGGAGAGAAGTTACTTGGAGAATGTCGACGGGCTGGTGGGTTATCAAGCGTTCCATGCACATGTACAACGACACCAAAGTGCCAGTGCGTCCGATGCCAGCCGAGCAGTGCACAACGACGGTGCTGTCTGTGTACTCGCTAATACGATGTGCCAAATACAAGACCGCTTTTCCGCTGGTCGGTGCTCCTCTGTCAGGCCAGGTCGGCCATTGATAGTGAGTCAGTTGTCTATGTTCGTGTACACTAAACACACACATTGCATTCTAAGTGCATAGGAAGCTCACTTGCGTGGTGTCTGTTAGGGTCAAGGCGCTCATGGTCAAGCGTTCTTGTTGGTCGGGGCCCAAGGCCACCTCTTTAGTGCCGGTGTTGACTACGCGGAATCTGCTGATAGAAAAAGTCTCTCCTGCGTTGCGGGGCCAGTACTCGCTGCACTTTACTTTGTTGTTCTCGGTCACTTCGCATAGCATCACAATGAGGGGACAGCGCTCCTGCCACACCATCTTCCAGAAATCGGTTAGCGTCGTATCCAGTGGTCCTTGGCTGCAAATGAAATTCACCCGGCCCTCTCCTTTCACATAATTTGCATGAATATAGTCGGCGTCATCTGGCCCATCCACCGATAGCTTCACCCGCGTTTCATCCATACAGAAAACATCTGCAACACCCCTGCACGTAAGTACAGTAGATACGGCCAACTGATACCTTTATATCGGTTCCTGGTGGGGTTGCTGTCGAATGCTTCGGTGTGGTAAGTGGCTGGTGAGTAACTTCTTACAGAGAAAAATTCTTGTTGCATTCCGGCTATTCCTTTCTTGACTGCGGCGTCCACAAATTCCTTGTAAATATTGGCGGCTTTTTTGTCCAGTCTGTGTCGTTTGGGGTCGTCGTGGTCGTCGTCGGCAGCAACCGAGTGAGTGGTCTCGTTGGCCGTCTGAGTTAGGCTGGAAGTGGTTGTCTTGCTGTGTTTCTCTCTCTGCGACTTCCTCTCTTTCGACTTCTTCTTCTTATTCTTCAATTGCGAAGGCACCGATCTGGCTTTTCTCTGTTCTTTGCTCTTCCCTCCGTCTTCTTTCGCTCGCTTCTCTCTGGACGTCAGTGAATTGCGGTCGACTATAGATTTCGATTTCCGTTTAGTACTACTGGTCGTCGCCGGCTGCAGCGGTTCGGTAGATGTCATCAGTCAACAAAACTACATACAATCTGACTACACAAAATAATGCTCCTTTGTTCTACGCCAGTATTTATAGGCACATACGTACTGTATGTGTTGGATATGCAGTATGCACATAGCGCACACAACCATTTGTCATATGGACCATTGCATATGCGCATGTCGAAAAATGACTGACAGTTACATACATGTAGCTGGGTTTTCGGCTGGGGGGGGTTTTTCCAGATCCAAAATAGGGTTTCAGCACTATTTCCAAAGGGGGTTTCAGCGACCTTTTTTTGGTGTCCAAAAGTGGGTTTTAGCGACCTTTTTTTGGGCTCAAAACAGGGTTTTGAGGACTAAAAATCCGGTAAAAATCCTGTCAGAAGTGCAAAAATTCCCTATAAAACCCTATTTATTGGTTTAAAATGTGCAGAAAATCCTATTTTTTATTAAAAACGTGCAAAAAACATGTTTTTGCTTTAAAACATGCAAAAAAGCTCTATTTTACTCGACAGAATAGAGCTAAAATGCGTATCTGGAACCCTATTTAGAGATTTTGAAACAAAAATTAGGGCACTGAAACCCTGTTTAGGGTTTTTGAGACCCAAATTAGGGCTCCGGAACCCTATTTAGGGCTTTTGAAACCCAAATTAGGGTTCCGGAACCCTACTTTGGGCCTCCAGAAACCCTGTTTAGTCTCTGTGAAACCCAAATTAGGGTTCCGGAACCCTATTTGGGCCTCCAGAAACCCTGTTTAGTCTCTGTGAAACCCAAATTAGGGTTCCGTAACTAGGGATGCAAATGGTATAAAAAATACCAAATACCAAATACCAAATACCAGATGGTATTTTCTATACCAAATAATACCAAATAATACCAAATAATTCCAAATAGTTGATAAACAGGTCGCTAGCTGTTTGGAATGAGGGCAATGTCATACTTTTTCTTTTTTCAGCAAAAATATATAAGTTTTGCCTCAGTGGAAGAGTTTTTGTTGCATCTAAAAGAAATCTGGTCATGCATGAGAAAGAAAACGAGCAGAATTTGATGGTTTTTCACTTACTCGGGAAATGGGCAAGCACGTTGTGACGTTTGCGGTCTAGGCTCGGTTAGATAAAGGGGCCGTCCATAAACGACGTCATACCAAAATCCCGATTTTTCGGACCCCCTTCCCCCAAAATCGCCTTGCGTCGTTTCATGGGTGCCGCCTCCCACTTTTTTGAGAATTTTCCATGAATGGTTGTTTGTTATAAGCTAAACTGGTCAGAATTCTTTATTGTTTTGTTGCTCAGAAACGGTAAAGAGACGTGTTGTTCTGCGTATCTGCATTGTTAAACTTTTAGTAAATTAGAAATAAAGAGAAAACTCTGAACAGAAGAGCTCTGACATGGTATACAGTCGCAAAATATGCAGAATTTATCGCTTAAAAGCTAACTGTTTAGTTATTTAAACTATTTTGTATTATTTGGTATTATTTGGTATAAAAAAATACCAAATACCAAATAATACCAAATACCTAGAAAATACCAAATAATACCGAATAATACCAAATAATACCGGATACCATTTGCATCCCTATCCGTAACCCTATTTAGGGTTTTTGAAACCCAAAGTAGGGTTCCGGAACCCTATTTAGGGTTTCAGAAACCCAAATTAGGGTTTCAGAACCCTATTTAGGGTTTCAGAAACCCAAATTAGGGTTCCGGAACCCTACTTTGGGCCTCCAGAAACCCTGTTTAGTCTCTGTGAAACCTAAATTAGGGTTCCGGAACCCTATTTGGGCCTCCAGAAACCCTGTTTAGTCTCTGTGAAACCCAAATTAGGGTTCCGTAACCCTATTTAGGGTTTTTGAAACCCAAAGTAGGGTTCCGGAACCCTATTTAGGGTTTCAGAAACCCAAATTAGGGTTTCAGAAACCCAAATTAGGGTTCCGGAACCCTATTTAGGGTTTCAGAAACCCAAAACAGGGTTTCGGAACCCTATTTAGGGCTTTTGAAACCCAAATTAGGGCTCCGGAACCCTATTTAGGCTTTCAGGTACCCAAAACAGGGTTTCGGAACACTATTTAGGGTTTCTGAAACCCTAAATAGGGTTCCGGAGGCATTACTATTTAGGGCTTTTGAAATGCTAAATTACGGTATATAAGTCTTGAAACCCTGAATTTTAGCAGTTTGTAACCCAAAATAGGGTTTCAGAAAACCCCCCCCCCAGAATTCGGCTGGGGGGGGGGGGTTTGCCGAAAATCGGGCCTGGGGGGGCTAAACCCCCCCAAAACCCCCCCTCCTACATGTATGGACAGTTACGTCATACAGGGTACTCCTCATACAGGGAGATTTCGTATTGCTGCAACTTTTGTGTTCTTCAATAAATTTCGCTGAACATCTGTCACAACATGCAGACAACCTCAGAATATTTACTCTCAAGTTTTTGGCCATGTCACTGATTCCAACTGCTAGTTACGCACTTCCGCGACGTGTCCGCCGTAATTTTCTTGACATCGGACATGTGGTAGTGCATAACTATAGTGGTTGACGCATACATGTAACAGGTCATCCGCCGAAGGGGGTTCTGTCTGGCGCCGGCCGGGGGTCTGAGCCAAAATTTTGGGAGGGGGTTGGGCACTAAAAAACGCTCAAAAATCGAAAAAATCGCCAAAAATCGCTATTTTTGCTGAGATACATCCAGCTATAATGTGCTGTTTTGCGCATACTTGCCAGAAAAATCGGAGGGAAGCGTCGGGAAAATCGTCTCTGGTGGTGCCCATCCGGGGGGTCTGGCCTAAGTCGGATGAGGGGCCGACCCGCAGACCACCTGTTACATGACGTGACAAACTTTTCCCTAAAAAGAGCCAAAAAAGTTTGAGAGTAAAAATTGTATGGTTATGTGCATGTTGTATCAAAATTTCATCGAATGCATTGATGCAAAAAGGAAACACAGAAAAGTTATAGTTACTCTGAAGTCTACAATTTCCAATCTGCTCCGGGCCACTAACAAAACCGAAGCTTATATAAGTCATGAGCTGTGCTTGCTGGCGAGATTTGCAAACTATGCCTGAGTCAACTGCGTTATTATACTAGACATAATTAGCACAGATTAGATTGAAACGCACTTTGAAAAGATGCAGACAATGTCAACTTCGGAAACTTCAAATTTAGCAATGACACGCTAAAAACAAGGTGTCTCCTACCAAGATATCAGGATATAAACTACGGTCCCTGGGAAGGGCATCACTGTGCCACAGGAACCGCTGTTTAATTACCGCGCCTGGGTTCTTTTTGATTGGGGATCCCTTTCCGCATTATCAGAAAAATCTATTATTTAAGGCAGTTAGTAGTTTACGCACCGTTCGCACCGTTACGCACCGTTCGCACCAGCAGCGACCCCAATTGGGCGCCGATCTTTCGGAGCGGTGAATTTGCTTAGATCGATCAGAGAACCTTCTATTTCAGCTTGCATTAACAAATTACGCGTTTTGGTGGAATAGTGTCCCTATGGCCAGGCACGCAAAAAATTTCTGCGTCTAAGAGTTAAAATAACATCAGTATACAGTAACAATTGAAAATTTTCTTAGTTTTCTATATTGATGAGCTACAACTAACTACGTACAATGTACGTATAGTCTTTGTTTTACATAGAAGCCATCATTGGGTGGCTTTTTGTTAACGATGAAACCAATACTCCCACTCCCCCACCGTAATGATTAGTAATCATTTGGCGAACCTCCCTCCCCCCTCATGCCATTGCGTAATTTTTGCACGCCCCCAAAGATTCGGTGTTAGTTAGTAGCAGCTTTCTGGTCATTTAGTGGAATTGCTTTTTCTGTTATGCTTGCATCGTATTAGCTTCTTTCTGTTAGCTGTGGTGCATCTCCGGACAGTTGCTGTAGTGCAGTGCTTTTGTTGCTTAGTTTTCTTCTGATAGTACTCTTCCCAAGAATATACACTGCAGTACGTATAAAAATTTTTTCAAAGCTGCTGTATCGGCGTTGGAAAAGATGCATTGGAAAAGCGAATTTACCATATTATACACCTTGTATGTACTCTGTATAGGATCGGCTCTGGGAAAGGAAAGGTGTTTGGTTGTCTCAAAAATCGGGGTACAATAACAAAAATCACCGAAGCTTTACACCTATCGCTAAACGTCTCAATTTGTCAGGCAAAAACGTGTCATCTCGGCACCTTTTCTGATTGACATAGTACCAAAATGGGAAATGATTAGCCGAAAAATTGGACCTGATGGGTTTCGCTGATGGGGCAACCATTAAACTAACAATCAAAATGTTTTTACTTCACGACTGACACCAAGGACAAACTCGATATTGGTGATGCTGTCAGTGGTTCCGTTGCATTGTACAGTATGTCCGGTCGAATTGTTATTTTGTTGTTGTAACTTTTTGTCCTTTCAGACTAGGAGTAGCCAACTGCTATAGAGCAGGAATGGACAGAAGGTCCGATAGCCTCCTTAACAACAACCCTCCCCTTTTGGATGGGTGGGTGCAAGACAGCGCCGGTTTGGTCCCCATTTATCTACTTGCCATTGCTGACTTTCGACGGCCTGGGTTGGGCTTTGTGTCGACTACTTCCCATCGCCTCAACAGGTTTGGAACCTACAAACACACTGCTTCCATGGGTGCCGGGGCCGCCCTGACACACGGGATTATTTTCGCTTTTTTCTTTTAAAATTTTAATACAAGCTGATTTTCCAGCTACTTTTCTACCAAAACGCGTAATTTGTTAATGCAAACTGAAATAGAACGGTTCTCTGATCGATCTAAGCAAATTCACCACTCCGAAATATCGGCGCCCAATTGGTGTCGCTACTGGTGCGAACGGTGCGTACGGTGCGTAACGGTGCGAACGGTGCGTAAACTACTAACTGCCATTATTTAAACTAAAAATGCTTTTGGGCAAACCCTAATCTGCTCCGAGCGGTGCGAGCAGTGCGAGCTTGCGAGCCGCACCATACCGTGACCAGAGCGGCGCCGCAACGCTACTTGCGTCAAATTCAAACCGCTCCAGTACTGGCACACCCCTTCAAGTCTCCAAGCCTACCATTCACTTTGTCCAGATCATGCACGACTTCGAATTCTTAAACCCAAAATTTTTTTCGCTCTGAAATTTTTTGTACCCTGTACTTTTCGTGGTGCTTTACTTGCCCCCTCAAAATTTGAAGCCCATAAACTTTTTACCCCCTAAATTATTTTCTTCCTTTAAAATTTGCGTTCTGAAATTTTTCGGAGTGCGTTTTCTTTGCACCCTCACTTTTTGTGGGTAAAAACTTTAGGGTGGACAAAAAACCAGGCCGAAAAAAATTATGGGGCAAAAAATCACAGAAAAAAGATTTTTGGTGGTAAACATTTTAGACGGGTTGAAATTCTAGATGGGGACAAACAAAGCACCTCCAAAAGACAGAGAGCAAAAAATTTCTGACCGAAAAAATTAGGCGGTAAGAATTTTAGGCAGGGGCAAATAAAATCCTGAAAAACACCGGGTGCAAATTATAAGGGGTGCACCGATCCGATCCGATCCGATGTGCGGAGGGGACGTTACGGCCCTACGATCAGACCTATGCGGTCCATTACGCGACCCCCGTGGTTCGTCATCTCGGACGTTTCCCTTCTATCACTGCCAGCCACTCTAGCCATGCTGTTGGTCGCCAGGTACTAAGAGAGTGCCTGGCGCGTTAACGTCATGGTGATGTGGGCTCCCAACGTCCGCTTGGTCCGCCCCAGGTGTGAGAAAGGCCCCAGGCCTAATCGGTTTCCATGGACAATGGTATGTCCGGGGCTCGTTGTCTTAGTGGCTTGCCGTCAGCGAAGTCAGCAACAACTTTTATCACCACCGCACACACTAATAATAAATGAAGGTGGCTAATCGTAGGCCGCCGTCAGAGGCTCCGCTGCACGCACACACTGACGAGAGATAAGGAGCCCGCTGGGTCGTGCTGCAAAGACAAACCTAAACTGGCAGCATAATTAACATGCAGTGGGCGGCGGGCCACTACATTGTATCACACGTCCTACGCTCCTACGCACGTATATAAAAAGCTGTGGCTGAGTGCCTGCCTAGCTACAAACATATCAACCACCCTCTTTCTTCTTGAGTGAGGACGCTGTTTAATCTTCTGGTTTTCTCGGCACACGGTGAGCGTTGATGGCTACACTTCCCATCTGCTCCAACCTTGCCTGAGGGATGCGCCAGAGAGATTCGACCGTGTCTGGGATCTGGCCATCAACCTTTGACTTCGCAACCCTGCTGAATGGTGGTCCGCCCTCCAGCTTGTTCGCATTTGCGCAGTAGGTGCCAGCAGCTCTTAGGGGATGGCAAGATATCCATCGTACCCAGGGTGCTGTGGCAACTGGCATCCGACTGGGTGGCGCTCCTTTTCTGCCAAATCGATGCTGGGAACGGCGCACCTCAGGAACCGGCCGGACCTTGGCTTCCTGACAGGCAGCAGAAAACCGGCGTTGCGTAAACCGGTGCCAGCTGAGAGAAGAGAGTTCCTTGCCATCGGTTCTTCCATCTACGCTCTCGAACTGGTCTTTACATTCACTTCTTGGCATGGTGCAGGCTCGTTTGCAGCGTTCCTTCTCCTGGCTAGCACAGGAATAGCCAACAGTGTTGCTGGATGGAGGCTCGAGCTCCTTGTCCTGGCAATGGCAATCACCCACTCCTGTCTGGCTTAGCACAGCGAGAATGGCAACAGCTATCTCGGCTCTGTGTTTGGTGCTCACAAGTCGCGTGGATGTTGACACGTCCACCATCGGCGTCAACGATGTATGGCTCTGTGTCGCTTGAGTGGTAGCGTCAGCTTCTTTTGCTTGAGGCGTGGCCATCTCTGCGGTGTTGCTTCCCTCTGTGGGTAGTTAGGCTTTACCCAAACGACCATGTCGGCAGGTGTAGTGACGGTTCCATACTATCCACAGTACAGATGATGGGCGCGAATGCGCTATCCTTCGCAGTGCCGATTCCGTACTGTCCAGAGTACAGAATGATGTCCGCGAATGCGCTGTTTTTCTCGCCAACGAAGTCGTCCACCTCCGAGTAGCACGTTGTCCACTTCCGGGAAGTTGTCCACCTCCGATTTGCCTTGCGTCAGTTCGAACGTTGCGTCGCCAGTTGGTATGTCCGGGGATCGTTGCCTAGCGACTTGCTGTCAGCTAAGTCCTCAACAACTTTCATCACCACCGTACAGACAAATAATAAAGGTGGCAAATCGTAGGCCGCCCGTCAGAGGCTCTGCTGCACGCACACACTGACGAGAGATAAGGAGCCCGCTGGGTCATGCTGCAAAGACAAACCTAAACTGGCAGCATAATTAACATGCAGCGGGCGGCGGGCCACTACATTGTATCACACGTCCTGCGCTCCTACGCACGTATATCTAGACACGCACGCAGTGCCTACCTACAGACATATCAGACAACTCCTGACGTCGTTGATCTTCTCCTCCAACGTGGCATGCTTTTGAGCGGCTTTCTTTGCAACGGCAGAATCAGTCGGTTCCCATTTTTCCTACTCGCTGTCACCTGCTTTCGGTGGCCTGGGTGGAGCTTTGTGCCGACGACCAACTCTTAGTTGCAAGAAACTTGCCGCGCCTAGAGGATGAGCACACGACGTCGCGCACAGTGGCTATGCGCCCTTAACCAACACCAACTGTGCCAGCAAGGGGGTGCACATTTTAGGGGGCAATTAAAGCGACCCGAAAATCATAGGGCTCTAAAAGCACCCTGAAAAATACAGTGCAGACTGCATCGGAGGCATATGGGCATTCTGAAGGAGAATTGTCAGTTTTACCGATTGCCGCAACCGAATCGGCCGATTCTTGGATGATACATCGGCTTGAATCGGAGTTGACCAGAACATGTGTGAGTCAAAGCCCAGACCGTATCGAACAAGTACCGCAGCTACAAGATTTGAAATCGTTGCAAACTGTTGGAAAATCGTCAGTTAACTGATTTTCACTACCAAATCGGCCGATTCTGGAGATAGTGTTTCGGAATTACGAATGGGAGTTTGCCAAACGAGATGTGAGTTTTAGCACAAAAGCACATTGAAGAACTATCATACCTTGAAGATTTGAAATCATTGCAATCTGAAGGAAAATCGTCAGTTCCACTGATTTCGATAATTAATAGATCGGCCGATTCTTCAGATAGGACTTCGATGAAGATCAGTGGTGCGCGGACTGCGAGTAGCGACAGGATGATCAAAGTGATGAACGATCCGGAAGGCAATGATTGGGACTTGAAGCAGGGTGCCAGCGCTTAAGCGATTTGATTTTGGCGCTCGCCTGGAGTGTTGAGGCGCCACTTTGGTTACGGTGTCGTGGGTGGTGCGGCTCGCACGCTCGTAAAGATTAGGGTTTGCCTGCTTTTGTCTATGTTTAAAAAAAAGTGTATGTATGTAAGAAGTAATTAGAGTAGGTGGACGTAATTTGTGTGAAAAGTGACTTTTTGATTTCCTACTCTCTGTACTGCATTGCCGTATAAAAATGCCAGTTTCATAGAAAAGTACCAACCCAGATTAAAATTATTTAAAAAGAGACGAGAGCTACTGAACCAAACGCAAAAACATTTGATTTTTGGGTATAGTTCTTCATGAGATGCTCCAGAAATGGGCCCGTTTTGCGCAGATGGCAGCGCGGTTCTGCGCCAAAATTGGACGTAATCTGGATCGGTTTTTGAGCTCGTGCGGGGGGGGGGCGTTTTTCGATACCAATTTTGTTCAAATTAAGTCTTTCAACAGAAATTTTTATGAGCACGGTGAGGCTTTTCAAGAATCACGATTCTTCTTGGTAAATGTACAGGGTGGGCCATTTATCTATTCCCGGTTTCATATAACCATAACTTTTTTCCAGTCAGATCGATTTTATTAAAATTTTACATACAAATGTCTTAACTCTTCAAATTTTTACAGTTAAAATTTAAAATTAATCCTTCATTCTGGTCGCTAGTTATGCGTCTCCACGTGGCCGCCACTTTTTTCGATCACTTTCTCCAGCCTCAGTCGGTACTCCAGCATAGTCTTCTGCCGCATCTCGACCGTAATTTCTTCAAAGGCCATCCTGATGCGCTCTTTCAGTTCTGGAATGTCAGCCGGTCGCGTGCCATAGACTTTTGACTTGATAAAGCCCCATAAGAAAAAGTCGCAGGGCGTTAAGTCCGGGCTGCGTGGTGGCCAGGGCATGTTGGTTGGGGGATGCGCGGCCCATCCAGCGGTTTGCAACCACTCGTTGAGCGATGCACGCACCGCCAGGCCCCAGTGGGGAGGCAAAAGGATGCAAAATTGTCATCAGAAGGCAGAAAGAAACAAATCGCCAGCCTCGTTCTGTACTACGTATAATGCACAGTGCAATAACGAACTTTTGAAAAGTTTACTGTTATTCAGACATTTCATGTCAGAACGCGCTAAAATTTTAACAGTAAAAACTTGAAGTATCAGGGTGTATCTATACAAAATTTCAGCAAAATCGGTCAGTGTAGGAAAAAGTTACGTCCTAATGAAACTGGGAATAGATAAATGGCCCACCCTGTATAGTTTCCGGGCGTAAAATCAGGAACCGACCCCAGATTGAAATAAATACTTTTAATGATCATAACTAATTATAAATCAACAAGTTTCATCGATAAATACAGATTATCCATTATTTTTTTGGCAAAATTCCAAAATTTCAAAATCGTCCAAAATGGTCATGTTGATATCATTTGAAAGCCCTTAATCTGACGAGTCTAATGATCACTACGTCAGCATAGGGCACGCCCCCGGGGGCCTGTTTTGCCAAATATAAAAGTACCCCTAGAGACGCATCAGTATAGGCAGGCACGCTCCAGAGGGCCTGTTTTCCAAACATAAAAATACCCCTAGAGCCACGCATCAGTATAGGCACGCTCCGGAGGGCCTGTTTTCCAAATATAAAAATACCTCTAGTGGGACGCATCAGTATAGGCACGCTCCAGAGGGCCTGTTTTCCAAATATAAAAGTACCCCTAGAGACGCATCAGTATAGGCAGGCACGCTCCAGAGGGCCTGTTTTCCAAACATAAAAATACCCCTAGAGCCACGCATCAGTATAGGCACGCTCCGGAGGGCCTGTTTTCCAAATATAAAAATACCTCTAGTGGGACGCATCAGTATAGGCACGCTCCAGAGGGCCTGTTTTCCAAATATAAAAATACCCCTAGGGGACACATCTGTATAGGGCACGCTCCGGAGGGCCTGTTTTAAAAACATAAAAATACCCCTAGGGGACGCATCAGTATAGGCACGCTCTTGTGGGCCTGTTTTAAAAACATAATAGTACCCCTAGAGACGCATCAGTATAGGCACGCTCTGGAGGGCCTGTTTTAAAAACATAGAAGTACCCCTAGGGGACGCATCGGTATAGGGCACGCTCCAGAGGGCCTGTTTTAAAAACATAAAAGTACCCCTAGGGGACGCATCGGTATAGGGCACGCTCCAGAGGGCCTGTTTTAAAAACATAAAAGTACCCCTAGGGGACGCATCAGGAGCGTGCCTATACTGATGCGTCTCTAGGGGTACTTTTATATTTGGCAAAACAGGCCCCCGGGGGCGTGCCCTATGCTGACGTAGTGATCATTAGACTCGTCAGATGAAGGGCTTTCAAATGATATACAACATGACCATTTTGGACGATTTTGAAATTTTGGAATTTTTCCAAAAAATAATGGATAATCTGTATTTATCGATGAAACTTGTTGATTTATAATTAGTTATGATCATTAAAAGTATTTATTTCAATCTGGGGTCGGTTCCTGAGTTTACGCCCGGAAACTATACATTTACCCATGACCATTTTGGACGATTTTGGAATTTTGCCAAAAAATAATCGATATTTTTCGATAAAACTTGTTAATTTTTAATAAGTTATAATCATTAAAAGTATTAATTTTAATCTGGGGCCGGTTCCTGATTTTACGCCCGGAAACTATACATTTACCTTTTTCTTTTATAAGAAACACTGGGTAACAACCAAACGGTAAAATTTATCAAAATCCATCCCATTTTGGGTTAGGTGTAGCTGGGGGGGGGGAAATCAGGGAAGGTCAGGAATGGATTAGATAGGCCTATCAATTAATTAACTTTCATATGACTGTACGACTCCGGACCGTGCCCTATACTGATGCGTACCCTTAAGGGTATTTTTATATTTGGAAAATAGGCCCTAAGGGGCGTGCCCTGTACTGATGCGTCTCTAGGGGTATTTTTATGTTTGGAAAACAGGCCCTCCGGAGCGTGCCTATACTGATGCGTCCCCTAGGGGTATTTTTATGTTTTTAAAACAGGCCCTCCGGAGCGTGCCCTATACAGATGTGTCCCCTAGGGGTATTTTTATATTTGGAAAACAGGCCCTCTGGAGCGTGCCTATACTGATGCGTCCCACTAGAGGTATTTTTATATTTGGAAAACAGGCCCTCCGGAGCGTGCCTATACTGATGCGTGGCTCTAGGGGTATTTTTATGTTTGGAAAACAGGCCCTCTGGAGCGTGCCTGCCTATACTGATGCGTCTTTAGGGGTACTTTTATATTTGGCAAAACAGGCCCCCCCGGGGCGTTTCCTATGCTGATTTAGTGATCATTAGAGTATTCGACTCTCCAGGCGAAGGGCTTTCAAATGATTTCAAATGAAAAAGGGCACTTCCTGCGCAAGCAGTTATATGTCCTGTTCAGTATGTTTAACTGAATTAATGTTTGATTTATTTTGATTCAAATTTATTTTTTTTCGGTAATACAAGGAGTACAGTCCTGAAACTTGCAGGAATGATTGGTGTTGCTATTGGGCATAACATACTAAGCGGGCAGCCCTGTAGCTCAAAGGGCACTAAAATGGGGGAATTTCAAAAACATGAGTGAAAATCCCATAGTTAAGAAATCTGCACCTTCTAGAATCAAAGCACTGAATCTGTTGTTAATCAACATAGATTGTAGCAGGAAGTTCGACAAATAAATGAACCTGATATTTAAGCTCTGTTCCACACCATAGTAGCCATCCCTGCAGCGTTTTTTGAAAATTGAAAATCTTTAGAATCGTCATTTTGCCGGTTTTGCGAAGAAAAGTCATATTTCGTCATGTTTTTGAAATTCCCCCATTTTAGTGCCCTTTGAGCTACAGGGCTGCCCGCTTAGTATGTTATGCCCAATAGCAACACCAATCATTCCTGCAAGTTTTCAGGCCTGTACTCCTTGTATTACCGAAAAAAATTAAATTTGCGTGGACCACCCTCATTCCTAGTTTTTGGGTCATAAAACCAGTATGAGTCGGAATTCTGGCACCACACTTACAGAATATTTAGCCAACCATGTTGTTAATTTTTGCTGAAAATTTGAGCCAAATCGGTGAATAAGTGACTGAGAACGAAACGTTTGAGTGAAGGCCGAAAAAGCGATGGGACATTTTTTTTATCTATACTGTATATGGCATGACCATTTTGGACGATTTTGAAATTTTGGAATTTTGCCAAAAAAATTATCGATAATCGATATTTATCGATAGAAATCGTTAATTTATAATTAATCATGATCATTAAACACATTAATTTCTGTTTGGGATCGGTTCCTGATGCCCCCCCCAGCTACACCTGATCCTAAATTTTTACTGCTTTATTAATATTACGGGCGCAATTGAAATTGAGACTTTTATGGTTCGGCTTTATGTTAATCGGCTTTCTAAAATCATCAAAGGTAGTATCTAATGGTATGAATGAACTACTTCCTTCAACTACTAACCAAATGGAGAAACCGCTGTGTTCTTGGCGCGTTTAAGTTGCGAAAAGTGGACCTAATCCATGTCACTTTTGAATAGAATCTAAGCCGTCTGTATGTTTGTGGTGTAACCAGTTCCTTTGTTGCCAAACCAAAAACTTATAAAACGAACAAATGCATGTCGGTGCGACACATAAGAAAAGCACTCGCTTGGAAACTAATGCATAATACAAGCTACCTTTCGGTTGACTGAAGCTAAAAGGTCTTCCTGACATATTGTACATGTAACAGGTCATCCGCCCATGGGTTGAGGGATCTGGAGCGCCGACCGGGCAGAGCCCAAATTCTAGCGAAGGGGTTGGGTACTAAAAACGCTGAAAATTCTCTAATTGGGCTCAACACCACCTAAATGTTGCTGTTTTACAAGCAAATTTAGTGTCTGACATTATAAATAGATTGTGAAAATTTGCTGAACAAATTACTTGACAGAAAAATCGGCGGGGGTCTGGTCTGAGTCGGGTTCGGGCAGACCGCCCGAACCCCTTGTTATATATATGAAGCTTTCCGTTGATAATCTGATCCACTTTGATAATTAGCCATTTTTGACGCACAAAATATTTAACGTAGAACCGCGACCGAAGAGGTACTTACAATATTTTTTGAATTAAATTGCAATATTGGCTGTGATACAAAGATTTGACGTTAGTCTCTTCTAGTACTCTTTGTAAAAACCTACTGTTGTAGTGACGAATTTCATGTCATGAGTAGTATTTAATCTCCACAATCTTCACGATTTCTATATAATATTTCAATCTAAACTAAGAGTTTTTCGCTCATTGGAGTATACCATGCGGTATTTTGTGGTATAGAAAATTCTACACTCGATATAGCTGCATGATGTTTTCACGATTGCAGGGATGGATGTAGACGGTTGTGAGGAAGTAGCCAATCGAGCTCCAGAGGACCAAACATGGACGGCGGCGGCAGAAACGATGTTGGCCACGCACTTCACGCTGCACCGTATTTGCAGAGACGGAGAGACTAATCTGCTTGATCGGATTCTTGCTGATGTCTCCCTTCACACTAGTGGCAAATTTCTAGCTGAAGACAGCTTCTACGGATGGACTCCTATCCACTGGGCAGCTTACTTTGGACAGGTAAACTGTCTTATGTAACCTGATCGGCACCACAGCGTGCCACACCCTGGGTTGAGGTCAGTTTGCCGTGAACCTATTCGCCGCAAGCCGGTTCACCGCAGGGAGAAATTTTAAAATTGCTTTTGATCGTATTTATATACAAGGGTTTCCATGTACAGGGTCTGCCCAAAAAACAGCTCCGCAGATTGTTTACAGTAGTAACCACAAATTTCAACCGATTTGAATGACTTGTTTTTTGAATGAAAGACAAGCATATTCTTGACAATTTGGTGAAACTGTAATTAAGGCACTCCATTAGCTCCTGAGATGCAGTCATGTCGCATTAATCCGAACCTCGTTAGTCTGCATATTCGCCAACCGGACAAGATTTGGCCGGGTCCAATTTCCCCCATTGTATATGTCTCATTAATCCGGATTCCTTAATCCGGACAAGATTTGCACCCCAACCTCGAAATATGTATGTAAAGCATTCATGTAACAGGTCATCCGCTGAAGGGGAGGGGGTCAAAATTTTTCGATTTCCGAAATGAATCACATTTTCGTCAATTGCCGTGGTACTATAGCTGTACGTACGTAGCTGTAAGTGTACACTTGCTTGCTTCAACAAATTTAAAGTGTTTTCTACGGTGAAGCGGCCTGCGGCGAAAAAAACCTTGCGGCGAATAGGTTCGCGGCGAACCGGTCGCGTCGAACTGGGCGGCTCCCCGACACCCTATTTCTTAGCCTAAGCATAAACTTTTAAAAATGCTTGAAACAAAGTTGGGGTGGCCGGCCCGGAACGCTCTCTGGGCATACATACAGGTCGGGCGAAACTGCTTTTATCATTTTCGCTTCACTTCAATTGAACGGAAAATAGTGTGAGCTCCCTTTTTGAGATTGCATTTCCACTTGTGGCCACCGACCGCAGCGCGGCGCGCGCGTGCAGTAATTAATTAGCGGCAGGCTGCCTGCAAGGCAAGCGCGCATAGTTTAAACAACGAAACTCGGGCAGCAGTGACACAAGATTTATTGAGATAAAACAGAACGATTATGACAATGACACAACACAATGCAAATAAGAACGCAATGCAAACGCATACATGGGTTGGGGTGAGGGCATAGTTGCTAAAAATAATTTTTTAAAGTCAAAAATTTTTGTTTTCTTAAAAAGTAAAAAAATCGTCTTAAAGGGGTTCAGTGTGCTAGTTTCACCGAAAATTGTCTTTGTAGAGGCACTTCTTTAGTTGAATCCTAAGGAAGGATTTCTTAAGCAGTCGCTGTTAGGCTCAGTGCAAAAGTATTATACAGGTTGCTAGATAACATGTTGGCTGCTTACAAAGAATTTACTAAAAATTGAATGTATGTACGTGAATTTTCCTACTTTTTCACTTAATTTGCGTTTTGATTTTTCAAAAAAAAATTTTTGAGCCTTCGAAAAAAGCTTTTTTCAAAAACAGTAGGTTTAACCCCCGCCGCCGAAAAGCCACATACCCCTCCGAACTTTTCCGGCCCATGTATGTGAAAACGCACCCAATAACATAACATAGCAACAACACATAACTGGCACAGCTACCGCAACAGCAGTTTACATGTATGCGTTTGAAATGGCAACCAAGAAACTTTCGAACACGTCACATCGACAGCTACCGGGTTTACAGCGCTGCAACGACCGCCACCACAGTTCAGCAAGGTGCTTTAGGTTTCTGTTTCCGTTCCGCGAAACAGCAAGTGTTCTGCTAAAACCCCATTGTAACACGTTGTAGTATGTAATAGCTGCCCTTTTTGTACTTTGCTAGATTATTGGGCGGACAGACAGAGAAGAGAGTTTTGTTTCAGGTGGGCTGTCTACGGAAGCTGTTGCAGCATTGCTGGAACAACCATCTCGATTGCGAGCTTCGAACTTCCAAATTCAGCCAAACTCCCCTTCACTTGGCGGCTTATGGTGGCAATGCCAATTGCGTCAAATGGCTGCTTGAGTCTGGGTGTTCCCCTTACGCCAAGGTACTTGCTACTTACACCGTGACATTGATATCCAAATTGGGCAGTCTGATTGATTCTTTTTTCAAATACCGCGATATACCGACATCGATTAAGTGCCAACTGGTATTGCGTATTGTATTGGCTACATTACTGTTTTCTAGTTACGGGCTTTTTGTGCCCAATACGTAATTAATTCTGATTGGGACACTAAAAATCCTCCAATTTCCAATAAAAGTTCGATCCATTATAGACTATAGGAAGTCATTTTTGCGCCAATAAACCAGCGAAAAGTTTTTCTACTATTACTTGGGTATCCCTAAACTGTCTCAGTGGGAGGAGGTTTGGCCGTTCCAGCGGGTAACACCCAAATCTCCCCTAGTACATGTATGCGCATATGGTACGTGACCGTATTAGGTAGATAATTGATTGCTGTTTTGATCCGGAGAACTGGTTGAATCGATAAGCCTGATAAGACATTTGGGGTCTTGGGGTGAGGAGTTTACACTCTTCGCCCGCCAAAACCCCCTCGGCCGGCCATACCCCCTCGCCGGTAGGCGCCCCCGTCGCCCAAATTTTGACGACTTTTTTGGGAGAAATTAGGCGACCTTTTCAGGGAAAAACAGAAAATTTCGGTCGAAAGTCCCCCTTGCAGGCCCACTATACACCCTCGGCCGGCCATCCCCCTACAAAATTTCGGCGACCTTTTTTCTGAAAGCAATTCCATACACTCCAACCCCGGCCGAAAACCGCACCCCCTCCGGATTTTTCCGGCCCATGTATGTGGTTATGGGTCTGTTCGCCATTTTGAGTAAAGATCGTCCTTTTTCTCTGTCTGTAGGATATATATAAAATTGAACCAAGACGACTCTTAATTAGATTTACAATTAGCAACTGCCCACTTTATCCGGTGGGCGTTGTTGGCTGTCTAAACCTTTTTATCGGTTTACCTAGTCAGTTTGGCTGTTTCCAAAGTTACACCAGTGGCGTCGCCTTGCTGGTGTGCTGTTTGTGTAGTCAGCAAGTGAGAGGTGGCGTTTGAAGGCCGTTCGTCCCAGCATTCATAAGGTTTGGTTGTGCCTTGTTTGTTTGGTATTTTGATCGGCCCGGCAGACCGGTTTTGCAGAAGAAAAGGGTGCTCGGTTAGCTGCTGCTCGAGCTTGGCAGCTGCACTTACGTAGGACGCGAACTTGTGCTGGCGTTTTAGTTGGCATGGTGTTTAGATGAGGCGGTTGTCCGCGCACAGCCCGAATTAATAGCTAGGCGACAGCCATTTCCAAGGAAACCTTTCAATTGTCTCTGGGTAGGCTGTCCTAATTAAGATCTTAAGACGGTCGGTCGGACTGCGCCAACTTCTTTGCTTCGCTGCCACAGCTACTCGTGCGTCTTCTAACCGTGCATGCATTGCAGGACTATTTGGGCGAAACAGCGGCCCACAAGGCCGCGCGCTCCGGCAGCATGGACTGTCTGGCTCTGCTGCTGGCTCAGGGAATCTCTCTCAGGTGAGTGTCGGTCACCGTCACATCATACACATCCATTTGGTTTCGTTCAGTGAGTCGAACTCGGCTGGTCGGAGCGCGGCGCAGATGGCGGAGGTCTGCGGTCACTTGGCCTGTGCCACCTACATCGAGCACGCCGCTACTCTACAACGCAAAGGCCTCTACCCGCCCTACATCCCGCAACACAAACTGGAGCCTTCGCCGCCCCCTGGAGTGGCCGTTCTCGGTGCCTATGGATTCCAGCCTAATCTACCTGGTCTGTCTTTCCAGTCAGCTCCCTTCCTACCCTTCCACTCATTGCATGGGTCCAGGAGGGTCAAAATCCGAAAGTTAGGGTGGGTGGGCCCACCGATTTGAGGGTTTTCAGTTTTAGCTGGGTCTTGAGATTATACATGGGCCGGAAAAATGGGTTGAGGTAGTCAAAATCCGAAAATTTGGGGGTGGGCCTGCCGGTTTGGGGGGTCGCGGCGATTTTGGTGGGGTGTTCGTGTTGTGTTCGGCTGCTGTTCGGCCAGGTGTTCACGAACACCTTAACTACTGGCTCAGTGTTTGGCGAAATAGGCGAAGGCGTTCACAGGCCTCCGAACACAAATATTATGTTCGCCTAAAGGGTGAATTGGAAAGGATTAGATTTGATCTGTGTTTGGCCGTTGC
Organism: Sabatieria punctata; assembly: GCA_030248155.1. NCBI lineage: Eukaryota > Metazoa > Nematoda > Chromadorea > Araeolaimida > Comesomatidae > Sabatieria > Sabatieria punctata. The sequence goes on from JASANB010001783.1 coordinate 51,185, forward strand.
TTAGATGGCACTGTTTCAGAGGTGTACAATGGCACACCGATGGATACTCATGTGATATCTGATGTTACCTGTGACCGTGGTGTATGCGAGAATCGCGTGCCAGTGGCAGGTCGCAAACGGCGTCGCTGCGAAGATTCGAGTTTCGCCAAATTCGCGAAGAAGTGCCGCATGGAAAATTCAGGTTGGTTTGGCTGTTGCTGGTCTGATCGACAGATAGATAAGTTGGGTGCGCTTAGGATCCTCCGATGACTACAGCTTACCAAATCTCTTTCGATGCCATGTTTAAACCGGTCTTCAAAGGTCGTTGATAAGTCGCCAAAAACGGTTTTCCCGTACAAGACAACACTGTTCACTCTGTAGAAGGGCTTTACTGCTACACTCGATGTGCTTTGTTCAAATCTTCTGTAGTGACTTGTCTATACAGTCGGATCTCGTCTTGCATTTTGCTAGATCACTGCTAAATTCTCGACAGCCAACTAACCTACTCAACTCTGTCACGTCTCCTGCTCCCGCAGAGTTTGTTAGATAGATTAGGGGCTCGTTTTTTGACACCTGATGATGTATATAATGCGCATGTGTGGTTACACCATAGGTACAAGATGTGTTGCCAGGTTGAAGAATAACCAAACTTAGGTCATCACTCCAATTTAAAGGTGAAATACTGCTGTAGAGTGGGCTCCTTGACTAGGCCAATGCTATTTTCAACCTGGCACGAGTGGATAGAATTCCATGACTTGTCGCGTTTCCGGTGTTGTTGACTGTTGGTCTGACCGACGACCTGAGCTCTGCAGGTCGTTTTGCCTAGAAGAGTATGGACTAAAAGTGTGTGGTATGTCTATGTTGTGTGCAATAACGATTGCTGTGCTGTTCAATGCATATTCATTTGTTTTCATTGCACGTGCTGCTGTGCTTGGTTTTGAGCTCATTACCACCTTCATAGATATACTGTACTTAGGTACCGTTTACTTGTTATCATACATGTACAGCTTTTAGGTCTTAAGCTGAAGTCGTTTCCTCTTCTTTCGGCTGGTAAACGATCCTTTTCTATCAAATTCGCTCTTTTTAGTTAGAAGTGGAACAAATTTTCCTGTAATACCTTAGAATTTACCACATCACACTGGCTAGATACCTTTAACATGTATGATGGTTGTTGTTATTTGCATTCTTTGTTTCATTTTTGGCCCAAATTTTGTCCGATTCATCATAAGATCTGAGTCGTTCTGTCATGGTTCAGCAATTTTGGTAGCGTTCACTATCGACGGCATTGTTTGTTACGAACCGGCTAGAACTTGTCTGTTAAAATTGAAGGTACAGAGATGGAAACATCTTTTCTCTTCTTAATTTTTCGTTTAGCAGAACTTGGAGTGTTTTGCGCAGAATCCTGTGAATCTGTCGTTTCTGTATTCCTTTCCATTTCTTGTCGCTCTGAGGCTGCCAATGACCGAATGATTTCAGCGTTGTGCTTGCCGATATTACATGTTATGTACGTGTTCTTGGGGCCGTCGTCGTAAAGTAAACGTTGCTATCTTTCCAGATTTACTCTACATTGCGTCCACTGTAGCTGCATTCAAATTCGCTTCATGGTTTTCGGTCACATATTCTGTCTAATTGAAGAAATTAGTGCTGTGGCTATCAATCTTTCCAAGTTTGTCAGAAATTTGGGCATTGTAGACGGTATCGCTAACTAAATTGCATCCGGACCAATTTTTTCCATTCGCAAACTTGAACCGCAGCCAACTTTGTGTCTGCCGATCGATTGATTCGCTTTCATTAATCAAAGCCAGAGCTTCCGGCAGTTACGGCACTTCAGCCCAAGAGTGTCAATAGTCCGTGAGGCGTTTTCAGCCGGCATGGCGCCATCGGCTGTATACGGTTGTTGCAGAAAGGTGCAACCGTATACAGCTAATTCCCCACCCCCCTGGTCGGGCGAATGGGAGTTTTCGGCTAATTGTTCTTGGACTGTTCGGACAGGTTAAGAAAAGTCGGATGCTGTGTAGCTGCTAATCGGTGAATGATCGTACAGTAGGTCGGCTGCAAAATCATTTGATTAAATATTAGAGAACCTGCAGTTTTACCTTGTCTCCACAAGGTCACACTATTTCTAAATTTTGCTGCTTTTTACAATTTGTGTGAATGAGCATGGGGCAGTACCACCAAGGTTTTCCAAGAAAACTAAACATTGTATAAATTTCCTGTAAGACTAGCCAAGCTGTACTGTTCTCGCAATACCACATCCATACTATAAATTTGTTCTTTCCATTACAGATTTATTAATGTTTTGTTTAATTTAAATTGTGTTGGTTTGTTGTGTATTGTATTGTATGTTGTCAGATTTATCAACAGAGTCTCAGGAGGAAACGCGAGTCCATCTGGAGATTGGGTCATTGGTTCAAGGCAAGTGGGTTGTGACTGGAATACTCGGAGAAGGAGGATGTGGGTCGGTTTATGAGGTGCGTACTGTACGTTGCTATTGTTTCGGTCATTGTCTACGTGCAATTTCTGTGTGTTTAGGTTAAGCACAGAACCAGCGGAAAAGTGGCGGCGCTCAAATGTGAGAAGCGGATGGCAGAAAAAGAGGACGAAGTATTACGTATGGAAGTGCATGTTCTCAAGAAAATGCAGTACCGACCGCACGTATGTCAATTGTACGACTGGGGCAAGACCGGTCAATTCAACTTCATGATCATCACCAAAGTGGGACTGAACCTACTAGAGCTACGTCGAGCCTGCACCCACCAACGCTTGAGCACCAGTTCGACTGTGCGATTAGCTATTCAAAGTCTGCAAGGACTCAAGAGTTTACACGAGAGAGGTTACGTGCACCGAGATATAAAGCCGGCCAACTTCGCCCTGGGCGCCACATCCAATGCAACGCGCACCGTTTATTTGCTGGACTTTGGATTGGTGAGACAAACGATGATAGTGCGAGCTGACGGAGTGGGAGTGATGCGGGAACCACGACCGGACGTACCGTTCAGAGGCACTCCGCGCTACTGCTCGTTGAACGTGCACAGACGCATGGAACAAGGAAGACACGACGATTTGTGGTCGCTGCTGTACATGTGCGTGGAGATGGTGCGCGGCCGTCTGCCCTGGCGCGACCAAGACAAGGACACCGCCAGACAACTCAAAGCCGGCGTCTCCGACCGTCAACTGCTTCAGAAGTGTCCGCAGGAATTCTTCGCCATCTTATCGCATCTGAGGAAGCTGAACTACATGACGCGGCCCAACTACGAAATGATCAACAACCAGCTACAGGCTGTCTGTTTTCGGAAACACTACAAGTGGGGGGAACCGTACGACTGGGAACCCGGCGGACGCTGCTACAACAGATTCAAAGGAAAAGACAGTAAATACTTTCGAGATCTGGAGAGCGACGAGGAAGATGAAACGCCGAATGCCCCCAGCCCCAGCACGCCCATAGCAACGACTCCTGTGCATGCAAAGACACAGAAAACGGCCAAAGCCAGTACACAAGCCTCCAATTCAACACTGCAAACATCACAAGCCGCTGAAGAAGTTACCGAGCCCACAAAATAAGTCAATATGGAATACAAACAGTTTACCGATTTTCTGTGAATTTACCCTGATCTGTTACTAGTTTAGTTCTACTGTTATTTAATCTGGTCTAATACATTTACCGCTCATATGTGCTTGCCATACATACTGTAGTTACTTCAGTTCCAAGTACCGCCGTTGGTTGTCTCAGTAGTTTCTTCGCTCACTGGGCAACAATTTTTTACTTTTTGAATGTTGTCTAGACTTCTACAACTGATTTAGGGTATTTTTGCACTGCTGAATCAGGAAATGGCATCCGTTTCTCTCCATCAGGTCAGGATTTTGTGCTAAGCTGATTTGAAAAAATATGATCTTGAGATAAAATCCATTACACTATTGTGGCATTATCAGCTGATTTTTGTCAAGACATATTATCCTAATTATGTTTTCAAGAGAAAAAATGTTTTTCCAACAACATAAAGGTAAGTACACGTAAATTGCATGTTGCTTCACCAAACTTCAGGGCTGGAACTTCCGTTTCTTCGAACTCCTGGAAAGCTCAGTGGCAGGGAGGTCTCTCTTCAGAGTCCAGCAGTAGTCAGCCATCATGACTGCGTCCCAGCGACCCTGATACCTGGTCTCCATCTCTTTCTTCTCCTGATGGAATCTCTCCCCCTGCTCGTCACTCTTGAACCCAGGTTCTCAGGAAATCGGTCCATATGTGAAAATAGGTACTGCATCTTGACGCTCATGTTGCAGCCCAGGTTTCCGAAAGCAGTCAGCATGTTGTTGACAAGTTCTGCGTAGTTTCTGGCCTTATTGTTGCCAAGAAAGTTCTTCACTACCAGAACAAATGCCTTCCACGCTTCCAGTTCCACTTCGTTCATTGAGTTTTCGAACTCTGAATCTCTGATGAGCTGACAGATCTGAGGACCGTCAAATATGCCAGCTTTCAACAAGCAAATTGGTTGCCGTTGTGTAGCAGAACACATTTCAGTGATCGCTTGCTGCTGTCAATGAACAGTCTCCAATCTTTGGGTTCGTACTGTGGCACTCCAAGCTTGAGAAGTAGCTGCGCAATATCTGCACAGTACACCAAGTCCTTGTCCTCAGAGAAAAAATAGTCATAAGTTAGCTCAAATAATCATATCCAATCAAAACAATTATTCGACATGGCATTTTACCCCCACCAACTTTTTCTAAAATGCTCCACACATGCGTACATGTGAACAAAAACGAAGAAAATGACATGTGGCTATTGCTTAAAAACTTGACCTGATTGAGCAAAACCAATGTGATTTTTGGATTCAGCGCATCAGATTCGTTCTAAATCAGCTGAAAAAACGCAGGCAACAAATTTGTTGTTGACCAGTGATCCATGAGCAATCGACTTGATTCTAACCTGCTATAGCAAAAGGTAAATAAAAAGTTTGTAGGGAAAAATCTTACCTGCTTGGGTCACGAGGTATAAAAATTGTACAAAGTAGGTTGTGTGATACTGTATACTGTGTCGATTAGATTATTTCAGTAATGGACTGAAAATAAGGAATAATTTGCGGTCCTGAGACAATTATTCCTCTGGGTGTCATTATTTACTGTCGACGAGTGATTGATGGTAGAGTTCGGTTTTGCGCATCACGCCCAGCCGAGCTTTTTGTCTGCCTGCTCCAATTATTGCGGCTCGGCCACCAACCACTCTCTCCTTTGGGAACTAAGAAAGGAACGCCGCCAGCGCTACAGAAATGCTCGTCTCGCCTTGCACGTTCTCTCCTTCCTTCTTTTATGCGAACAAATTGCATACATACATACGTACACTATGACGATAGGCTCTTCGGAACACTCGGCTGGCTGGCTCGCCGTCGTTTGTTTTCTGCTTTTCGACTCCAAAAACAATTTATAACTGTAATAATTGTGTAATAGGATACTCTTTAGCTGCACAGTCGACAGCTGCAATCACGCGATCAAGCATGAGTAATGGGTTGAGTGAGAATTGCAGATTGGCGATTAGGTACAGTAGTCAGGGCAAAATGCAGTCATAAAGCATGCATAGACCGGCGACAATGACTCAAGATTCAGCATAAAACTGTTGACAAAATGAGCAACAGACTAAAAAGCAAGAAAACAGTCGGTCTTGCAATCACGGTGTCACAGTGGGCACACACCGATGTATGGCCATTTTTAGGAGCACTTCTCGAGTACGGCTTAGAGCACACAAAAGCCATTCCCCAACTGCACTTGAGAGTTTTCCAGACTCCTTTGTAGATACCGATGCATTCCTTTTTGCTCGAGTCATCAATGCTGGAACCAGTTGGAACAAAATCAAGCGCCGAATCATCGGGCCATTTTGCGTTGCCATTAGAAAACTTAGCGCCAAGCCAGATATTGTTGGAGTTGCTAACGTTGAGTATGAATTTGTTTTCGGCATCGCTGTGTACCGAGACAAGTTCGCTGTTGAAGCTGCGACAGGACGAGTCAGCTTTCTCGTGCGTCGTTCGCATTGCGTAGAACTTGAAGCATTTGGACAAGTGGGCGCTGCATTGCCATTCTTCAGCTGAAATTAGAGGAGTTAGGAGCGTAATCAAGAAGACACTTAGTACGTACGTTTGGTAGTGGTTTCGGGTGCCGTTAGAGTAGCGGTTAGTAAGAAGATTACGGTAAAGGCATTCATAACATGGGGAATTCGGTTCAAAGCAAGCACAGGCTCCTCCGATCTGATGCCAACGACCGATTGTGTCGGACGGCCTCGCAGGCTCGATTCGATTGCAACAAACTGATAATGGACGCCAGTGATCTGCAGCACAGTTTGCGTTTGATCACTAACTGCCACAGCAGCTGGGGTGGCGGCGGGCGACCACTACTTCCAAGCAAGGACAAAAAATGAGCGCGTAACGAGCAACTGACGTGGGTGTGCGCTCGACCGGGCAATCAACACACCAAATGGCGGCACCGGCAGTCGGCTAAAATAAAGCTATAATGAGAGCAACATTTCCTATACCACCGCGTATACGCACTCACTCACTCGCACTGCCAGATTATGGCTTTATACCAGCCAACCGAGGCCGGCTGCCAGTTCATCAAATTTTGCCGGGCTCACGCAGCACACATCAAACCAATCGAGCTTTATATTAGACTATTTTGTGCTCTCGTTCAACCCCTATTCACGGACATCACGCCAGCACTGCCTACGAACTAGAAACGTGCCTCTTTACGACCCTGCCACTGAACCAGCCGACGCTACGCACGCTTTAGGTCGCGATCAATCGGACAGATTTGGTCCAGGACCGTGCAATCTTGACCTCAAGTGGCTCGCCTAGTCGCTGTCTCCGAAACGATTCAATATGTAATTGAGGTACTAGACGCCCGGGCTATCACGCGCCCAACCGGAAACTGGCTTTGTATTTCGAAATTGGTTAAATTTAAACAGAAAGCTATCGGCTGCTTCACAACTAGTCTCACGTATACATTGTAGTTTGGCCACAGAATAGCTAATCTGCGCAACTAAACGCAATGTACGGATTCAGAAAAACAGTGACGAAAGGTAGGAAAGTGTAGGCAGCCTGGCTGGCGCCGTACATTTTCACATGCCAGTACGGGCCGTATAACCATAAAAGGCCAATATTATTCGCCATATTAGCCTGGATGTAACGGTGGGCTTGCATCAAAGCGATTAGATGGCTCGGTGGTGATCGGTCAAAATGAAATCCTGCTGGTTGATATGCCCATATTCATGCATCATTCAAAAACGTCGTACAAATGCTACCACAACTGCTCCCTTGATACCCATCGCTTTCGCGCCAATCAAATATTCATGTCGGCGCTCTCGTCAGACCCATACACAGACTGACGAACGAAAATAAGCAATTCCATATTGCGAAACAACGCTCCATCATCCACCATTCGGATTTGTCGTATCGCAACCGGTTTTCGAAAAAACAAACGATGTATTTTCTATAGCGTTCGTAAATTTTAAATGATTTTGTGACCATTCCTTATCAAATTTTCGATGAAGTCATTTCAGTTGTCTAGGTTTTATAAAACGTTTTCTATCCGTAAAACTGGTTTTGGTAACCGGCTTCTTTCCGTAATTTTCTAAAAAGTTTTAAGAGAAGTTTTGGAGAAAAAAAACTTTTTTTGCTTTGCTTTCCATAAATTATTGGTAATTTCATCTGTTTGGTAGGGCTGTTGGTAGAGTTATTGATTTTGATATGGTGTGATATCTACTTGAACCGAGGTTATACGAATTTACAGCATATTCTACCTATTTATTCCTATTATTTATCCGTGTTTATTATTGTCATTTAATATTATCCCCTTCCTGTGGTGGCCTGCTGTAGCAGCTCGCTTGGCTAGTTCCTGCATCTCACTCACCTCACCACACAATCTGTTCAAGCGCTCACTGTTTGGTTATTTTTCGGCCTGTGTGTAAGTTCTGTATTTATTTGAAACATTAGTAGAACGGTGTATACTTATACAAAACGCAACGCAGATGGAACAGGCCAAGTTTTTAGTCCAGGCGAAGTTTGTTATTAAAAACTTGGCCCTTAAACTTCGCCTGGGTCACTTGCTCCGTGCCAAGTTTGCAATGCAAAAGGAGTTGGCACGGTTTAGCGGCCAAGTGGCGAGGCAACACATTTTCGGGTAGGGTAGGAGCTCAGACCCCAAAGTGACCCCCTCCCTGAACGATTTTTTAACATCACCGATGTTTCTGAGAGGCAATATTTGAGTTATCTGTTTGTCCTTTCTTTTTAAACAGTTTAAATTGCTAAAATTGATTTTTGAATCAGCCATTTTTGTTGTTTGTCCTATCAATTTTTCGGCCTACGAATTCTCTTTTTAGCGTTACAGTCATGTCTCGTTAATCCGGACAAGTTGGGACCGGCCAACTGTGTCCGGATTAGCGAATTTCCGGATTAACGAATCAAAGCTAAAACACTATTTTTCGGGTCAAAGGCCTAAATGGCAGCTTTTTGTTTGTCGCATATCTGATTCTGCAGCTGTACCTCCTAATTAACACCCAAAAACTTATTTCAGCTGATTATAGCTCCTAAAATGGCAAAAATAATCACATTCTGACTCAACGAAAAGCATTATTCAATTGAAAATTCACACCTGAATTGAAAAATTGCGCATGGATTTTCTCAAAATTAGCCAAATCCGGATTAACGAATCACTACCATGCAAATTTCGAAGTTGGGACCCCCAAATCTTCTGTCCGGATTAACGAGTCATATAACATGGGGAAAATTGGGACCTGGCCTAATCTTGTCCGGAAGGCGAATATCCGGATTAACGAGACATGACTGTATCTTGAGTATTTTGGACACCAGACCCTTCCTATTTTTATTAAAAAGACGTCCAGTCAAGTTGGGAAAAGTGCCATGTCCGCCGCGCCGTTACTTGCATAGTTTATGGTTATCTGTCAAGCTTTAATGTTTCTCTTCTCTGCTTTAGATCGTGTGATCGAACTGATTTTCTCTCCGAAGGTCTTGCTTGTTTCGAATTTGATCAGTCAACTGTGGAACCGGTGAATTTGCAATTGTCGGAAAGGTAGCCAGGCTGCTGGCCCAAAGTCTTGCTTGCAACGTCTGCTCAATTTCAGTTCGATATAAAAATGTCAGACACGTCGGACTGTGCGATTGAGCAACAAACGAACGTGACCGAAACTGCAGAAGTTGTCAACTCGGATAAATTAGCCACAGAAACACCCGGCTGGACGGGACCGGAGTGCACAAGTACTGGCCGATGCTAGTGTTAAGAGATTGAAGAAGCTGTTTGTTCTGCAGCGCACCAAGTGCCCGAGTTGGGTTGGGGCGATCCGTTGCCGCCGTCTCCGCCGCGACCTTCCGAAGAGGAACAACAAGAGTTGCCCTGTGACCCGGACACAACGGAGGACAAACTGCCGGAGAGTGATGAACCGAAGACCGACAAACAAGCCACGCAACCTCTGTCGGCCAGGAAGGGCAGAGCTCGACCGCGCTACACCAATGTCACCGCTCAGCTGGGACTGTTTGTAAGTTGCTTTTGTCTATGAGAACAGTGAGCAGTTCCAACTAACTTTCTTCCAATTGTGCCGTGTCAGTTGAAAATGGGATCAACAGCTGTAACCTTTTCATTGTTCTGGTATGATAAGCTGAGGGCTTTGTGGGGTTAGCGCGATGCAAAAGTTATTGTTGTTGTTGTTGTAACTTTTTGTCCTTTCGGACTAGGAGTAGCCAACTGCTATAGAGCAGGAAGAGAATACAAGAAAGTAGCGGCATCGACCACTCACCTGTTGCACACATTTTGATTATGTTAGGTATTTAACCACCTAAATTTATTTGTGCGAATGTCCGTTTTTAACTGCGCACTGTGTACTAAAAGTTGTTGCCAAAAAGTCGTAATATTACTGGTTTTATGGACAGTCGGCAACATTAGTTCTAATTTGCATTCTTCAAATTATGTTTTCTAACTGCACAAACGGTTTCTGGTCTGTTTGCTTGAGCCGAAAGGTCAACCTCACTAATCTGCTGTGTGCTCACCCACCATTCCAGTTGTGTTTCACTGTTCGTAGGTTCGAAGCAAAGACCGCTTTAGTGATGAACTTTACGCTGCGAAGCATTTAGTTTACAAGTTGTTTTAAGTGACTGGCTGAAACGTTTTTCAGCGCACCTTGTATATTTTGGTAGGTTGGCGTTTTGCGTTCCAGTGATGTAGAGAGAGAGGCATGCGGCAGTTGTTTTAAATTCTGCGCTGTCTCCACTACAAGGCGCCGGGCCGACGGTAAACTGAATGAACGGAGGGAAAGTGGTGGCAGTTGCGCAACAAGTCGGGGGTGTGGTTGGTTGGTGGCCACTGTTTAACCTTGCACTCGAGGAATTCGCCCAAAAACGCCAGCCGGCCGCCGCGTCACCGCGCCAAAACTCACCTAGACTGTCCCCTTGCCTACACAGACTCGGGGTTAGGCCTTTCTGCATCAGATCTCTTTGTAAACTCCACAACACAACTTCTCTAATTTATCACTGGGGGTCGGTCGTGCAACCAAAATCGGAATGTCTGTCACTAATAGAAATTACGATTTTTTACTGTACTACGATGCGCTAGCACGAATGCAGTTGTCTGTTCTGTGGTTGGTGTTCAAGTGCAAGCGACCAAATTGCTCGGCAACACAGTAGCAAGCGCCGATGTCTGTTGGGTTCTTTCGGCTGGCTGTTGTGTGCACGCTTGCAGCTGGCACTGTCGGGGTCTCTGCATGTTTGTGCTTGTGTTCTAGCAGTCGGCCACCTCCCAGCAGCAGCAGCAGCAACAGCAGTCGGCGAGCACTGGTCGAAGTCGCGGTCAAACCTCTCCACGACGCAACGCTGCCGGCTCGTTTAGCTTTCATTTACAAGAGTTGGCTAAGAAACAAGAGGTAAGTGACCAGCTGCCTTGGGTGGGCCGCTTGTTCTGTTGGCATGCCACCGTTGCACTTCTTCCTTTCCGTCTAACTTTTCTGTCATCAGAGACCTGAGTGACAAATATGTTTGTGGACTGTCCGATTGTTGTAAAGCGGCGTGCAGGTTGGGGAGTCAAATACAACCAATTCGTTAATAAAGCGGCTAGAAAGCACCGACTAGGTTTGCGTTATGGAATGTCTCTTTATGAATTGACTGAATAGCGTTTCATGGATAGCACAGCACTGCAATCCAACGGTTTTGTATCGACAGCGTTTGTATTTCTTTAGGTCATTTGTTGAACTTTCTGACGTATTTTTCGTTGATCTGCTATTTCCAATTGTATTGATTGGACATGAGGTTGGTGGTCTAGTCATGCCTCGGTCCTAGCTCCTCTTTACCCATGTGAGAAGTATGATTTAGACGTTATTAAGTTGGACAGAAATCGAGAAACGTTCTGGTAGTTCCTGAAGGGTGAAACTGAAGCCGTTCGTCTAAACGAAAGCAGTAATAAATAACAGCTTTCAATAGTTAGCTTGGCGTAATCTGATCCGTTTGTTCACCTGAGCCAGTGCGCTTGCCTGGTGTAAAGTAGCGGAGCCCATTGCTAGTGCTCTATCTGAAAAGGAAGGCATAGCTAAAGGTTGGCTTTTGATGAAAGGATGGTTTGAGCATAGTATCGGATGTGCAGTGCGTGGTGTGGCAACGCTGTCCAAAGTATTGGCTGCAAACAAAACTGCTGACTCATCTTAGTATGTAAACCCGGTCTGTGTGTTGGCACTTTTAGGTGGGCGGCCGGCAGGTGGCGTCTCAACTGTCTGACGCACACAAAACTGCGTCTTTCCTTCGGTGTCTTCTTAGCCTCACCACCTTGTCGTTTGGGCGGTTGAGTTTTCTGTATTAGCAGGTCGGTCCCTGTAAGTTAGTGGGGTGGGTGGCGAGTGCGTAGCTGCCGCTGAATCAGTCAGTCAGTCGGTCGGCCGGTGCAAATGACTGTACATCGACGGCGCGGCGGTGGCTTTTGAAAAAGCTGTTAATGTTTGAGGTGTGCAAGTTGGGAAGCCCAGGAAAAAGTGCCGTTTCTAGTGATTCATTGTAATCCTGCGCTTCTCAGGCTGACTAGCACTGGTGTGCGCGGGCCGGGCGCAAACTCATCCAGCTAGCTCGGTCAAGTTTATAGCGCGTTATTGTGTGTTATCGGCGCGCATATTCGGGGCCGCCCCGAAAGCTGACGTCGGTGCTTGGTTTCAATAGCGCTAGAATGACCGTTCTTCCATTATTTCGCCGCTTGTATTGTGCCGCCACCAGCACTGCCTAGAAGCTTATGCCTCCCACACAGACTGTTGACTACTGGCTGGTGACTGGCGGGTGTTTGCTCCCAAAATTGCCACTTGTTTCTGGAGGCTTGGTTGGTGTGTGTGCAGTCTTTTTTGTGCGTATTAACTGGCTCGGCCAGACACAAACCAGCCATTGATCGCTGGCGCCCGGGACCAAGCCGCCATGCATTTTGTGCCAGCCGAATCGACTGATTATGGTGTGTACTGGACCTATGTGCCGGTCGACTTCGCTTGGGTAGGTGCGCACGTGTTTGTCAACTCGCAAATCGTCCACTTTATGAATGAGGCCCGCTCCGCCCGCTGCCCGTTCAAGGCCGGCCCGTTGAGTCTGGCCCTCGGCCAAATGCGTCGCATTCCTCTGTCTTCTTCTCTTCCTTCTGTTTTGACTGTCCACTTACTTTACAGATCAATTTGTATGCATTGGCAAAGCGCTTTTTAGTATGCTAGGTAGTAACCACCTCTTGCTAATATATCTTTTTCTACTGAGTGTTTCTTTGCTTTACTTTGCCTCTGACGCAATCTGATGGCATTTGCGTCTGTTCATTCCATTGCGATGATTCAGTGGGAGGTGTCGAGTGTGCGGAGCCTGGCAGACAGGGAAGGGAAGGCAGGGATCGATTCGAGCCTGCCGCAAATTGCTTCCGTCTAGAAACAGCAGCAGCGGCGCCGTTTGAAAGCGACCGCTATGACGCTTCGTTTGCCGCACTTGGCCAAGTCTCTGTAGATCAACAGCTGCCTTACGTTACGTACGCACGTACGTAGCTAGCACGACACAACTACGGTGTGTTTGGTTGCCGACGTCATCAGCTTATTTGTTTGGCAACTCCTGCCTCTCGGCTCGGCTTTCGTTTAACCAGGCCACTAGCTTTTAGGACCCGAGCCTGTCTTGTCTTTATGGCTGGCTGGAGCGGCCATGATGTCGGGTTGTGATGCGTCTTCCAAGTCTCGACTGTCTCTGCTCGGTTGGTCTGCTGCTACTGCTTCGGCTCTCAGTTGCTCCACTGCTGCTGTAAGCTTATTGCCTGCTTCTGCTCCAGTTAGAATTTTGGTTTTGCGGTTAAATATTTCCAGGTGGCCAGTTGGAACGTTGTTTCTGGCGGCACGCCCCCTTACTTAATTGCGACCAGCTGATGCACTGCTGAGTTATGAGGCCACGCCGTGGCAGCTAATTACTGGCTAGTGACCGCTCGTCGGCCTGCCTTAGCCTTTTTGTTGGCTTCAGTTGATTGATGGTATAAACAAACGCCAAACAAAACTGTGGCATGGCTTTGTCGGCTTGCTTGCTTGCTTGCATTCCTTGAATGAGCTATTAGCTCGTCAAAAGGCGGCAGATCGCTAGCGCATATGTTTCTGGCCTGTGTAAAGGAAAGGTCGGGGAGAGCTAGTGATATTTTTTCTTTTTGCCTTTCTGCTTTTGCTTGAGTGACTAAAGTTGCATGACCTATCTGGTTATTATTAGTAGTTGCATTATGGCTGGACAGTTGCCTGTTTGCTGATTGGTTCGTTTCCTCCTAGTTTAAATGTAGCATTTGAAAGATTTTCAATAAGCTGTCGGCGGTTAAATAATATTGGCAGAGACAGCTTTGTCAGCTTATAGTCTGAGCTTGTTTTCTTCTTGAAGAAATTATCGTTGAGTTGGTCTCTGCTGGTGGCTTGAAATGACTTCTCTTCTCGTACGCGTAATGATCCGAATTCGTAAGCGGTTAAAGGAATCAAATTGGCCTTTAGATATATAGCTATCTGTGCCCAAACAGCTTCGTTATGTTATAAGCAGGCAAGAAATGCTAATACTCAGCTTAAAAATATGATTTTTCATAAAGGAATCCGAGGTACTCTAAACCGACGTACTATTTAAGAATTACTGGCAGAATTGTAGTAGAACAACTGGCAGGTTCCCTGGCCATTGCAGAATCATTATGTACTCATCTCGCAAGAGTTGCCCTGGTGGTGTCAATGCCACCCACAACGCTTTACCGCAAAGTCATAAGTTGCGGATAGACACGCGAGTTCTATAGCTTTAGCTCTTTGCACAACTGGAAAAATTTTAAAAACCTAAAAGGTGTTCAGTTAGCGTTCGTAGTTAGATAGGTAGTTTATAGAGTAAAAAATTGGATAAAGTGAGACCTGAATTATTATGCATTTAATCGATTCTCAGTTGGCTGCTTACTGTATTCGCATTTTCCACCCGGGGTCCACTTACATGTAGGCCGCTCTATTTGCTATAAAAAGGTTGAAATTTTGAGCCAAATTGTTAACCAGAAAAGACTTGATGAGTGAAACGCTTTTGCGCCAAAACACTAAAAGCTGTGTCACATATTCGTTGCGTTCCAGGAACGTGTTCCATGCCATCGACGGCTCTGTCTGTTTGTAGTTGATTAGTTTAGTATTGCGTTTATGACCGGGCAGCTAAGACTAGCAGTGGTCATTGGCTATTTATTGGGCAGTGTCGGCCAGTGAATGTGGGTTGGTTCTGGGTGGGCGCCAGGCATTCATTTGGGCTCAATCGATCGCGCCTTTCCTGTCCGTGCCTGTGTCCTTGGTAAACACTGTCCGGTCTGCTTGCTGTCTCCTCTGTTTTCTGCTTGCTTTCTGAGTGGTACAGTTGGTTTGTACAGTCACAGGTTGGTTTAACGATGCTTGTTCTGTCGCCACCTGCTGTCCGATGTTCGCTCGACTGCGTCTTTGTTCTTGCGTAAGCTTGTAGCTGGGCGCTGTTCTGCTGCTATTTATAGTATCGTCTGACCGGCTGACCTCTGCAGCGGGCGGTCATCTCTGGCCATGGCGAGTGCGCGGTCTGTTGGGTTAATGGCGGACGGCCTGAGCTGCAGGGGTGTAGGCCGGCGGCCGGTCGGTGTTTAGGTGGTGCCTTCTAATCGCGCCGCGTTCGTATGTGCAGTCGACAGATCGCAGCGCGCCTGTTTCCCGCCGGCCCTGCAGACGGTGTCTGGCTCGCCGCTTTACTAACTTAACCTTGCTTCCGATCGACGTTTATTTTGGCTTCTTTCTTCAGCGCCACCAAATGGTTGAATCCGCCTCTCTCCGCCCTCCACCACCCACCGCCACTGCACCGCCGGTAACGCTTCTGCTTTTGCTTGCTTCTTTCTATCTTCACTAGCCTTTCTTTCTTTCTTTCTTTGCTTGACAGAGTGATTTGGCCGACCCGCTCGATTAGCATAAATGTTTCATTTTTCATTGTAATGTTGCCGCGGCGGGTGTTATTCCCAGTTCGATTTGCTGCCATCTGGTCTTGTAATCCGACTGGCTTCGGCGGCTTCATCACGTGTTCGAGCTGTCCGGACGAACGCAGCTTACGCCAGCTGTTTTCGGTGAAAGCTTAAAAAAGTAAAATTGGCTTTCGCCGGGCTGTAAACTGTTGCAACTGGGCTCGAAAACGATTTATGAAAGGCTTTGGGGGGTCGACCAAGTTTTAATGGCAGCACCCAGAGCCAGTGGCCTTACACACCGCTGCCGCCGCCTTCTCTCTATGTCTGTCTGTCTGAGCCTTCCAATCTTTGCCAGGACGTCTCGATTGCTTTAGTAGGCATTATGCTTAGTTTGTCAGTTTGTCGACCAAATCGGTTCGACAGAACTTAACGGAGAGTTTTCTAAAACAGACGAGCTATCCTTGGTGTCCCTCCTACAATGTCATAGCAAAGTTCCGGCAGGCGACAGACAGACAGTGAGTGCTGCTGAAATAGATAGCGGAGAGCCAGAGCTGGTCTGCATAGTGTGAGAGCGTAGGCAGTGGTCGTATTGGCAGTGCCAAGGCAGCGGTCGGCGGGTTGTTTCGATTTTTGTTCCGAGAGGTCCACTGGTGTTGCGCCGTCTGCGCGGTGGCGCTGCTGCTGAACCGGGCGCACATGCAGAAAAAGAAGTGCTGCTTGCAAAAACTGGCCTGCTACTTGTTGCTGCCGTTGGCTGGGCTCGGGCTAAACTTGCCTTCGCTTGGTCTGCTGGCAGCTGGTCCGGTTCTATCATCCGCTCTATATGCCTTTATATATTCACACACTTGCAGGCAGAGCCTTTTGCCCTGCGCTCCCTTCCCTTTGTATTGTTAGTGTAGAGTGTGTCGTCGCAGTGCAAGGAGTGTGAATGGGCTTGCTTTTAGAACACACTGCGCAGTCAGATTTTTCCGCGCAAGAGCCCAGCAATGTCGGCCGGAGTGTTAGGATACCCGGGAGCCAGCAACCCCGCTGGGCTGCCGTTGTACGGATACGGACGCTTCCCCACGCCCAGCCCAGCACAGCTGTATGGAGGCTTCTCGGTTGGTTATCTTTTCTTACTCTCTCCACTGTACCTTACTTACTAGTTGTTTTCCCTGAGCACTCGTAAACTTCTTCAAGCTTTGCGCTTTTTGCCTAAAAATTGAAAATTCGGAAAATTTTCAAGTTTTTCCTGTCACTGAGTTAGATTCGTACGTAGTGAGTAACCAAAAGTTAGTCGAAATGCAGTGAGATTGTCTGTTGCGTACTTGTGCATGTTTGTCGGCTCGTAGCTCCCTGGGCTACCAGCCCGATAAATTATAGCGAAAAATTCTCCCTGTTCCTCATTTTGTTGCTTAAAACTAAGATAGTGCGTGCGTAGTTGTCTGGAAGAAGTTTGCCGGGCCGGAATTAGTGTGCGGTATGTGCTCGCTCAGGCGGTCTAGTAACGTTCGTACGATAGTTAGCCTTCCTGCATAACTCCACGCACACTGTCTATAATAACGCACAGTGCTTGTATTGGCTGTGTTCTGCAGACAAACGGCTTCGGCAATGGACTAAACAATGGAGCGGGCACTGGACAAGGCAGACCTCGGTCTACAGGCAAAGATTCGCCGTCGAAAGAACAACAAAACCTGAGTCAAGTAAGTATTGGTGTTGGCTTTTTCTTTAGAGCTAGATATGCGTGTGTGTTAATTGCAGACGAATCTGTACATTCGCGGTCTGCAGCCTTCCACGAACGACCAGGACTTGCGCAATCTGTGCCAGACCTACGGAAAGATAATGTCCACTAAGGCCATTATGGACAAGAACACCGGCCAATGCAAAGGCTACGGATTCGTCGACTTCGAATCGGCCGAAGCTGCCGATCGCGCCGTAAAGGAGCTGATCACCAAGGGAATCCAAGCGCAGATGGCCAAGGTCGGTTTTGCTGCTCTTTTAACTACCATAATCATTCTTCTCTTCCCATCAGACAGTCGCCGCATTATACTAGTCCGTCTGGGTCTTTATTGGCTCTTACAGAGTCGGGCGCTTAGCCACCTACAGTATGCTTCGTAGCAGACATGAGACTGTTTTAGACGAAGCAGACGTGTTCTAACTGCGTAGAGTAGGATTGTACCGGCGGCCACGCTGATAGATAGTGATGCGGCTGAACGCTGGCTGGCTGACTGGCTGTTTCGTAGTCGATTGGTTTTTGTGGTCGACCGATCGTCTGGCCGTCTGGGCCGGCCCGATGAGAAAGAGCGCTCGGCTTTTTACGAGCTTACAAAATAATGGTATCGATCTATCTGCACTGGGGCCGGTGACAATCTGCTCTGTTTTATGTTTATTGATGGTCTGCGTTGCGTGCTCGGTCGGCTAAGCCACCCTTTTAATAGAGCGGAGGCTGTTATGAGATGGGCCGGGTGGTGTCTGATCCGGTCGTCATCGGGCCGTCTGGCAAGGGAGTAGTACGGATCGCGTGCCAGCCTCTTTTTGCGTGCCGTTTTTGTGGGAGCGCTGTAAAAACGTGTCTACCGATGGCTGGCAGCAGCCGCAAAAACCGGCGTGAGGGAGTTTCGCACGCCACTGGCGGCAGCGCCGACTTGCTGACATACCAATGTGCCTGCGATATTATCTCTGACCGGTCACCAATCGGCCGTAATTGAACCGAAACGATGAGCACTCAACTGCCCCGCACTAATAATCTGGCCGTGATCTAGTCATCAATCTGTAAGAGACTCTTAGAGATAACGGACAGACAGGGAGCGTGTACAGTAGGTGTTTGCTGTTTCAGCAGCAGGAGCAGGACCCGACCAACCTCTACATCGCCAATCTGCCGCTGAGCTGGTCGGAACAGAGTCTCGAGTCGCTGCTCAGTCCGTTCGGCATGGTGATCAGCACTCGCATTCTTCGCAACCCCGACGGAAAGAGTCGCGGCGTCGGCTTCGCACGCATGGAAAGCAAGGAGAAGTGCGAGCAGATCATCCACACCTTCAACGGAAACCCGCTGCCGGCACAGGGCGGCCCGACCGGCGGCGCTCTCTTGCTTGTCAAGTTCGCCGACACCGGCAAGAAGCCGAAGACGCGACAGCAACTGACTGTTAACGGCAGTTCGGCCAGTCTACCCGCTGCCATGGACGTCAGTTTTTCTCTATTCCATGCACGCAACCACAGTTGTGAAATTTTTTAAAGCCAAAAGTTTTTGCTTTTTTTGAAAATCGTCTTAAAGGGGTCCAGCGTGAAGCTAATTTTCCAAAATTTTCTCAACCATCAAACTTCTCAAACTAAAACAGCTAAAACTGTTTTAACGATTAATTAAAATTTCTCTTAGCTCCTATCTCAGAGCACGTTTCCGAAATTTTCTCGCTCTGGAGGCGTCCTTAAAATTTCATGTTTTGCACCTCAAGCTCTGACCAACCCACTCGGGAATTTTGTACAGCAAAAATGTTTAGGCTTGTTTTTTGTCAATTTTAGTATCTCAACTTTAGTATAACCTGATCGAAGACTTGCTTCACAGAAAAATCGTTCTGGTCTTCAGGGCTACAGCGTCGGTTACGCCACAGCCGATCCGAGCTTGAGTAACGGAATCACTTCGCCAGTGATGGCTCCGACGTTCCGGCCCGGCTTCACCGCCACCGCCAACAATCCCTATCTTCAGCAGGCCATGATACATCCGCCCTACTTGCTCCCCGGACAGAATGGACCAATGATGCCGCAGACCCTGATGCACGGTCGGTTGGCTCTACAGCGCTCTACCTTCTTGCCCTCTCACTTAACTGCTCTTTCAGGCTACCAACCGCCCAACGTGGACAACAATCAGACGGTGTCGGCAGTGGCCAACGCACTCGGCGAGTTAACTCTGGGACAGCACAACCCTCCCCCAGCCACCACCACCGCTCAAGCTCACATGGCCGGTTACTTGCCCGCCCAGATGCCTGCCGGCTACCCCGTTTACCCTCAACAATACCTGCCCTTCTACACTAACATGCCGGTGAGCCTTGGTCTGTCGGTCGGTGTCTGTGTTGCAGTCTATTTCTTTAGGGCGTGCAGGACATGACTCACAACGGAGCGACGCCCCCGCAGGCCTACGCAGACGTCAACGGCTCTGCAGCCGACTTCCAACAAGGGTTTGTGCCGCACCAGGCTGGTCCTACTGCTGCCAAGTAGCCGCAAGCAAATGTGAGCTTTGACTGTCAGCTGCACAGACTACGGTTTGCTCTTTCAGAGTGTTGGATGTGTGTTGGTTGGTGTGGCAGTGGTCAAGTTGCTCTTGTTTCTTGTTTCGAAGCCGTCGTCCTACCATACCCGTCATGTCCCTTTTGACATGCCGGTTAATATTCGCATCTACACACACTTTTATATTACCAAATGGTTTGAGCCTGATTATCCGTAATGTCAATCATCTTCTTGTTTGTTTTGGCGAACCTAGTCAGTGGCCGATTAGCAGCAAGTTGGCTGTTGTTTTCGATTTTTTACACTCGCCGCCGTCTTTTGTTGGTCCAAAACGATTCTGAACCGTTCGGCTGATTTGCAGTCGCAGCGTAGACGCCCGGAACTAACTAACTAATTTATTTTCGTGACCAGACCCGGTTGATGCGGTTGGCGGGATGCTGTCTGTCTGTCTATCTATCGTCCGTCTCTCATGCTCTTTTTATTTGCTCTTTAATCTTCCCTCTGTTCCTTTACCCCGCAATCTCGTTCATTGTAAGGCTCTGCCTGCCGACGCCAACGTATTCCATTTTGAGATTTTTATTATTGTTGTTGACGTTGCAGCACGTTGTTTAAGTTCAGTACTGAGCCGCTGTTGTGAGGCGTGTTTGGTGCGATATGCAATGCAAGCAAGAGACATGCGTGGTGGGTGAGCTGTTGTAGCTGTAGCAGACAGAAAGGTGCGTGCAAGATCTGCGTGTACTCGTTCCATTGTTGGAGGTTCGATTTTGTGTACCTGTTACGTTTGTGGAATGTGCCCAAGCTAGCCGACTAGGCTGTATTCTAGCATTTATTGGAACTGTTTTGTTGTCACCAATTTGTATCAGGTCGAAATCAATTGATGCCTGAAAGACTGAAACGGGCGCTCAAAAACGGAGTGCTTTTTGTTGCTTCTCTTTTTCTCCAATCAGTTCTAGTCTGACTTGTAAGACTCCCCGTTTTGTTGTCTGTCCGTATATTATGCAGTGTGTCTGCTGCTCACAGATAGCATCGTACAGGTACTCTAGGCGCCCTTCCTTTGTTGGCCACCGTTTCTCTCTCTGCCGGCGCGTAGTAGGTTTGTTTGTCTCTACGCTCATCGCCAAAAGCTGCTGCCCGTCTACTTTATTTGGTTGGATTGATTGGCCAAGGTTTTGGCGGTAGAAGGTCTGCTTTGTTCGGTTTCGTTTTGGAATTTGCCTCTCTTCCCACAGTTTGTCTTAACCCGTAGGAACAACGGTGGCTGCCATACGCGATTTTCTGTTTGTCAAAACGTGTCTCTGCTGTCAACCTCGGCGCATAGAAACAATTACTCTGTTTTTTTTGTTTTAAAGCGGTAGTACGCGGTGTTACAGGTGCGAAAAAACGGTAAATAATTGGTCTTGGTTTTTTTTGCTTTTGTACACTTAACATAGAGCCGTCGAAACTATTCGAAAATGGGCCCTGCTAGAGGAGGTTTAAGTTATAGCACGCGATCAATATAGATGTGCGGCTTACTGTGATCGACCGTTGCAAGAGTTGTTCGGATTTCTCTGCTGTAAATAGTTGTCCAGAGGCTTTCTGCCCTTTGCTGTACAGTGTTGGCTATGCATTTTGCTCTTGACTGTTACCGAATCGCAATCCACCACCTTCTTTAGTTATCTAAGTCGGCAGGCAGCAAGGTGTCTATTGCGGTTCGGTTGTTCAGTGCGCAGTGGAGAGCTTCTGTCGGCGACCGGCTGTTGGGGAGAATCGTAGCAGTGCGATTGAGCAGCACTGACTGTCGGTGTGAGTGTGATAACTAGCATTCAGGTTTATCGAAGCGAAAATCGAGCCTGTGGTACTGTCGTCCGAAGATTTTGTGCGCGTAATTTATTTTAGCAGACGCTAACTTGGTGCCAAAGATTGTGGAGGCCGTTCGTTGGTGGACTTCTAAGTTTTGAGTGGGAACAAGTATTAAAAGTCGAAATTTTTAACGGAAGTCTAAACATTGCTTTTACTGTTGTATAGCTGTAGTAAAATAACGTTTGCTGATGTTTTTACTCTGAGAACGCAAAATTGGTAGGAAAACGCTCGTTACCCTTTCGTTTGGCACAGGTAGCGTCTGTAGGTGTGTCATTCTCCTGTGGAAACTGCTTTGTACATAGCTTGCGCGGTTGAGAGGTTGATGTGCTCCTTTATATACGTTCGTTGCTTGGTGTGCGGTCTTTATTTAGCACTGCAGACGGTAATTTATACGTTCGTCTAGCGAGTGGTGATCTGGCTGGTTTTCATTCGTTCTCATCCAGTACAATCGTCAAGTCGGGTCCGGTTGACTTTGTGCTCGAGTGTCATGTTGCTACGTTGCCGTGTGCTGCCACTTATAATAGCGACACGAAATCCTGACCTTTGTAGAGCTTTTTATTTTTCAATTCACCTTATTCTTGAGAGCTCTTTATTTTCACCCATCCATAACCGTTCCCATAACCGACAAATACCCGTCGACTGAGGTCAGCAGCCTTACCGAAACCGACCGTGCATAATAGGCTTGTCTTGAGTTGGTGGTTAGCTGCTGGCTGGAGGTGTCGAAGTGAGCCCAAAGACAAACGATGTTGAATGATGTACCGAAACAGCTATACTGCCTTGCGAGTTAGGTCTAATTATTAGCCGATTAACCAAGACTCTTGAGACCGTCATTTGATGATGGCAGTCGTTGTTGTGTTGAGGCACTTGTAGTGCCATTTGTCTGTTGACCGATCAATAGCCAAAAAATCAGTTGGTTACTTGTTTCTGTTACAGTTTTTCTTCTGTTTGATCAATCTTTTTGGTTTGTTTTTTTTTCGGAGCAAGGATAGAACGAGGTTCTTCGAGATACTTTGAGAACATTTACTTGGAGTCAAACAATTCCACCGTTGTTGCACATCTTGGTAGTTGTCTAGGAACGTTTGTTACCGTCTTATGCAGGGCTTCAGATTGTGACCGGTGCTGGCTCGGCTTGCCTGCTCTGTGCTATTTTTTCGCCAAGCCAGCGCGTCCCACAATCGCGGCCTTAAAGTTGCCAAGTTTGAACGCGTCACCATGTCCTGTACTGTATATACGAAATGATGATTCATTTTTTCGCGTTGTTTTCGTTTCAAGCCGCAGTTTTTTGGCACTTTCTAAAACCGTGCTTGAATTTGTTGTAGAGTGAATGGTAATGTACAGATAGGTTTTAGTGTGTTTCTTTTGAAATGGCGCGTGTATAAAAGTACGATGGAGAAAAAAATAAACAAAAAAGTCTTTTATAGATCTTTCGTCTGTTCTCTCACACATAGTACAAAGTCTCGGCAGAAGTAGAGCAAGAAATACGGCAAAAAATAGAAGCACAGATTAAACCTGGCAAGACACCGGATTTGAAAGCGAGCGAACACCAATTACGCAACGTCCACATCCAATAATCACGACATAATTTCCTTCTCTTTAAATACAGGCTACCTGCATACTCCCAGCCCGATAATCATTGCTTGATTGATGCTTAAGTCTTGTCTAGTACCTAGGTACAGTTATATACTCTCCGCCATCAACAGTTAGTTTCAGCAGGCATTAGCGGACCGTTGCAGCAAGTAGCATTTGTGGAAGTGTGGTACGATCATACAATCATCACATGACGCAAAGCACACTACATGAGGTCAGTAATATTGCCTAGAATAGATTAGGCAGATTTTCAACGTGCGCACTAGTAGGTACGAATATCAGAATTACTTATCTACAGTGTATGTATAACTGCTAAGGACAATAGTATCGTAGTTCAAGTGCGCACGTGGGTACAGCATGTACTGCACATTCGTACAGTAGGTGTGTCTTCGTACAAGCCACAGAAACACACCTCGGTGCTTTAACGAAAAACGATACAGGCAACGATGGTGGCTTTTGGGTTGGTTTTGTCCATGTAACAAAGAACGCAGCCTGGTCCGTGTCAAGATTCAGATTTAGCTATTATGAGACCCAATTAGCAATTCCTTAGGTAACGGCCGACTGACACGTAAGAGTCAGCGTTCCTTGTCGAATGGCTGTTTTTCTAACCCGGCGTTGCTGTACACGAAATGCCTTTGTTAGTTAAGACCGGTAGAGGAAGATATTCGAAGACATGCCTGATGTGATGAGTCAAACAGCGTGGCAATTAGCATTCGTCGGCACAGCAAGAAGAAGAGTAATCGGCGTGCTTTAGCTTCTTGATAGTGTTTTTAAGGGCTTGTCGCTTGTTGCAGAACCACACGCGCACCACTTCGCGGTCGTAATTGAGGCTTTCTGCCAAAGCCGTCATTTCAGCACCTCAAAAGCAACACGACACTCATTTAATTACTTTCCTTCCAACTACCACTTGGCACTTTGCCGCTCAAAACGCATTATTCACCTGTAGGATGAGTGTTTCGTTCGAAGAACCTGTTCAGAATTTCCAGAGCCTGAGGAGTGAATGAAGTGCGCCGCTTTCGCTTTTTGCCCACGTCCAGGCCCAACATGGAGCAGGCGACGGCTTGCGTCTGCTGCTGCTGTTGAGCCATCACCGCCAGAGCTACGGGCGGTTCGACCAAAGTTACAGCGGCGACACTGTCCTGCCAAGGAGCAACTGGACTGGCGATGGGTAGCGCTGACGTGCTGAGTGCGGGGGAGCCCTCGGCGCTGCTCACCGGTAACCGCCCCCCGGTGACGAACCCTGGCGTAATGTGACCTGAGCTGATTTTTTCGTCTATCTCGTTCATCCATTTCTCTAGCACTGGTTTGATCTTCTGCGCCGACTTGGGCGTGATGTCGAGCTTCTCGAATCTGCAGATTTAGAGAGTGTCAGAGCGGCTAGAGACATATTTGTTTTCATTGGCACTGCAATATTCCCCAAGAGAACCCTATTGACAAATGGCCGCTGCAGAATTTGTCGACAGAGCAAACTAGTCCACCACCTGCAGATCGCGCTTTGACTGTAGGCCGGTCCTTCGGTCATGCTCAATGCTTGTCCCACTTGCGTCTGCGTGAGACCCAAAGATAGTCGCTTCATCTTGAAGGATTTGGCGAACTCCTTTATTTCTTCCAAATTGATTCCGTCAAAGTTGTGCTCTACAAGACGCACACTGATTGAACGTAGGCAGGTAGACTGGCAACACCAACTTTCTGTATCAGTCGTTTCACTAGAACTCGAACTGAGACGGCCCTTGGGAAAAGCTGACGAGGCCTTTGTGATCATCCGTTCCTCCGTTGGCGGCGGTCCGGCGTCTTCCGAATCGCCAGCGGTATCGAGCTAAATTGCATACAGTGGATGCAATTGAAACTGTCAGACTGACAGAGATGCCAGTGTTACAAATAATTGCGTTACTGCCATTAAGCGGGCACACTGCCGAATGCAGAAGAGTCACTCACGCATTGGGAAGCATCTTCCTGTTTGATGGGCTTGGAATTAGTCGGAGGTGAACAGAGTGCAGCAGACGAAGGGCTGAGTTTTGAGGTGACAACTGGCGCTGCACAACCAAACGGAAACTTGCTTGCAGCGGCAGGCAAACGCACCAAACTGTTGAGGCGGTTGACGCTGTCATTGAGCACCGGAAATGGGGTGTTTTCCATGCCTACAAGCGTGCCTTAGAAGCACCATTGAAAAGCAAGTTTTGATAGAGTACCAAGACTAAGTTGAGCGACTGTAGTGGAGAAGACCTGTCCATGAGACGTAATTACATGAATCTGCTGTCCATGTCTTAGTTGACCATTCACAGCACAAACAAATACTTGCCGCGGCTTTGCTGCAAAGGCTACCTTCGACTAGAGCTAATCGTGCGAGAGGTCGGCAGTACTTATATCATTAGCAGAAAGTAATAGAACACTAGACTTCTGTGCATCTTCGCAGCCGTCACTCGATCCGGAGACCGAGCCGTTCTCGGTGGGGCGTGGTGAAGGTTGCGAGAGCAGAACGGCGGGAGGCGTCGGCGCATTTCGAGTCAGTTCCTCGTTTCTGCCCAAGTTTACGTCTGAGAGTGACGGAAATATACTCCCTTTTCCGAACGAGCGCGAGCGATCGCCTGAAGCAGTGGACTGTTAGACGTATAGTCTGATAGAGAGGAGACAAACCTTTGGTGTCGCCTTTGGAGTTCTTGTTGAGCTGCAACTGAGCGGCGGCCATTCGACTGAGTTGTTGGGGAGCGGGGAAGGGCGGAGAGCCGTTGCTGAAGTGGAGTGCCGCCAGATGACCGTAATAGTCGTCGTAGGTTTGGTGCGCAGAGGTGCTGGGCTTGTGCTCCATCTCTGCAGCAGGAGAAGGCGGTTTAGCTGGCATTTAATAAAGTTTTCGGCGGATCTTTACCGAAAGCGGCTCAAGATGTGCGGTCGACCTGTCAGTACTCGTAAGACGGCATTAGGATAATGCGCGCCTCAGTGCAATGTGTTTATACTTACATACATGGAATATTACATGGTAATGAAATTTGTGTCGATAAAATATTCATTTGGCGCGCGCATACCTATGCCGCCGACACATAACATACTCGCGCATTCACATACATGTACGGCAGCTCGTAGAGGCGGGCGGCCGGGCGCTGGCGGGGTTGCGGTCGTCCTGGAATGAGATTTCTGACGATCGATACGGGTTAAGGGAAAGCCGAGGATAATTTATTCTCCTCATCTACATTGCGCACCAAAACCAGTAAAAACCTTTTTCTCTGGCCAACGCCTGCTACATTAGAATAATGCTCGTGATCAATAATAGCTCCTCGGCTCCCCAAGCACTCGCTCCAAATTTCGATACACTTTCCGGTCGCGACCCAATGCAGCTTGTGCATTCCATTCAGAAAGCATACTGTACTTACTCTCCAGAGACAGAAGCCGTGTATCTCTGATTATGCACACACGCAATGCGACGGCTCTCGCGAGGCGCAAACATTATGCATAGAATTTGTTGCTTTCTGCTGCATTGCTAATGTTATGTATGCAAGCATAACCGATCCATGGGAACGCATCCTGCCGCCTCATTTAGCGCCGCCCGCTACAAAAACTTGGTTGCAGTCTGATTGGCTAATGAGTGTCTAATTAAAGCAGGTGCACTTGAACGGAAACAACTTGGAATTGCCGCTCGCAGCCTCCGTCCACTAATGAAATAAAGTTGTGCCTGCATGGCCAGAGCACGGCTGAAGGGACGCCAGTAATAAAAGGACTCTTTTAACCCTAGAGCGAGCGCCGGATTAGAATTTTAGAGCGCTGGAATTTCAATGGTCCTAATCAAGCGTTGTATGAGGCAAAGGCCAGGCAGGCAGGCGCTGTTTTGGCGCGTATTGGTCGGCCTGTCAATGAAACTAAATGAGCTTGATCAGCCATACTTGCTAATCACTGGGTGCACTGCCACTCGCTCTCTAATGAGACCAACTTTGACGCATATCCACATGTCGTCCCGGCCGCTCACCACCATTATGCATACTAATGTCCCTACCCACTCATACATCTTAAACAGCTCTCTCTTGTTGCTCTACAAAACACACACTCCTTTCGACTAGTACAGTGCACTCTTTCACCAATCACTGCTTGTCTTCAGACAGGTACTTTACTTGGCTCACTATTGTCCGCTTCCTGACAATCCGCAGAAATCTGCGACCATCGCCAGCAGGGGTAACATCCGTCGCCGTTACCCTCCATTTTGCGTATGGCACCTTTGTTCGCACTTCATCTGGTCGCGGTCTTTCGTATGGCACCATTGTTCGCACTTCTTCTGGTCGCGGTCTTTCGTATGACACCTTTGTTCGCACTTCCTCTGGTCGTGGTCTTTCGTATGGCACCTTTGTTCGCACTTCTGGTCGCGGTCTTTCGTATGGCACCTTTGTTCGCACTTCCTCTGGTCGTGGTCTTTCGTATGGCACCTTTGTTCGCACTTCTGGTCGCGGTCTTTCGTATGGCACCTTTGTTCGCACTTCTTCTGGTCGCGGTCTTTCGTATGACACCTTTGTTCGCACTTCTTCTGGTCGCGGTCTTTCGTATGACACCTTTCTTTGCACTTTTTCTGGTCGCGGACTTTCGTATGGTACCTTTCTTCGCACTTCCTCTGGTCGCTGTCTTTTGCATGGCACCTTTCTTCGCCCTTCTTCTGGTCGCGGACTTTCGTATGTAACTTTTCTTTGCACTTCCTCTGGTCGCTGTCTTTTGTATGGCACCTTTCTTCGCACTTCTTCTGGTCGCGGTCTTTCGTTCTTGTCTCCTTTGGTCGTCTTCAACACACTAATCGGTAACGAGAGAGCGTGTAGACCATACTGTCTTGGGCCACTCTGCTGGTTGAGCGGATGCGCAATTACAATCTTCGCTAATCTGGTGGTACTGCGCGGAGAAACGGTGGGTGCTGGAGACGCGTAAGGTCGGTGGTGGTCAAAGGGAGAGGGAGCAGTCGGTTCGGGCAGAAACCGGCGGTTTACTCGTTCGATCGCAGCAGTATCGGCGTCAGCAAAAAAGACAATCTGAACAGAGGAGGGTGTCGGATTTCTGATAACGTCAAGTCTGACGGGCTGAACTGACAGAGCACGCACAAACACCTTGCACTGTATGCAAGAATAAGGGGAGACGGGAAGTCGATGGCAGACAGTGAACACAGTGGCTCTGAGATGTCTGAACGAGTGGTCCCGGTTGAGCACTGTTCCGCTACACTTCAGTCGATGGACCGGATAGGCCGGAAACCGAATGCACATGCTCTGTCGCACTTGGTAACGGTGGAAAGTTTCGGCTCCTGAGCAACTGCGCAACAAATACGCTCGTCTGATCGGTCGCAGAATCAACAAGTCTTTGATCTAAACTACTACGTACCTACAGTACTGTATATACATTGGCCCACTACAAAAACGAACCTGCAGCTTACGTTTTTCTTCGGAGTACAATTTCCTCAGTGGCTTTCTGAACGGAGCCGGAGCTAAATGGTCGTCCATTGCGTGTCTAGGAAAAATTGCTTGAGGTAAACTGACGAACTGCCAGTCAGCAACCACTGACGGAAGTAAGGATTTTCGTATGTGAACTGCAAAAATTCGGTCCAAAGTCTCAACACGAACCGGGTTCGATGCCATATTAGGAGGCTGTATAAATTTTTTGACGACTTTGTGGGCACGGAAGAGTAACGGACGACAGTGCGACGGCTCTTCTAGGTCTTCGGTGTAGCATTGCTTACGTGAAGGTTCGTACTGTCTGACTTCTCCAACCAGCAGATCATCTGATGGTCTGTACAATCTGCTGCAGCTACTGCTTACAAGTTCCTCTGGCTGCACGCACGTATGTTTGGACTTGTCAGTTGCTGGCATGAATCGTTCGTATTGCACTTGAATTTTCCTACGATGCATGCTGATCATCGACTTGGGTTGCCGAGATTTGTTCTCAGACTCCTTAATATTACCTAAAATATGTAATTAATTAATTAATACATAGCCGACCATTCTGAACCATTGCCATGAGATACACGATCGTTTTCAAATAAGCCCTTCTTGTTCAGTGAAAATGAACGGCCACCTGTTGTTGAATGCATCTGGAACAGAATTAGTTGGTTAGAACACCGTTGATCTGATGGTCAGAACGCATACATACTCACTTTTATCACGTGTCAGTAGGAATAAACAGCAAAAAAACAATACTAAGGCTCAGATAAGAACAAAATTTTCAAGTGCTGGTCTCTGATTCAAACTTTGCTTAAATCATTTTTGTAAGAAACACACAGTACCATATTTTGAGATGGGAACAAAATAATTTACGTCCCCCTCTCTATGATTATGACGATGTATGATTTTTGCTTTTGTTACCACTTGGGCAACTGGCACACAAATCACCAAACAATAAATGACATGATATGCGGCCCTAACACCTACTTACATTTTGTACACAACTTATGTTTACTCTACGTACCGTACTTATCTAGACTGTATG
Source organism: Sabatieria punctata (assembly GCA_030248155.1). NCBI lineage: Eukaryota > Metazoa > Nematoda > Chromadorea > Araeolaimida > Comesomatidae > Sabatieria > Sabatieria punctata. The sequence goes on from JASANB010001783.1 coordinate 80,654, forward strand.
TTGATTAAACTGTATCAAAATGAGCAAAGTAACGAAAACATGCACAAATGGAGCCTTTGGTGCATACATGTCGTTGGGGAGTAAAGGGAGTCGGCCCCCAAGCCCGATTTTTCGGCAAAAACTCCCCCAGTTGATATTTGGGGGGACCTGAAAACCCACTTTTGGGTTCCAAAGTAAAGAAAATTTTAGCCCAGACAATACATTCCGCAGCACAAAATGGGGTTTTCGCCTGTCCTACGTCCTACTAGAACCCAAAACAGGGTTTTAGCAGTGCTAAACTCTGATTACAGTTTTATGTTACTTTGAAACACTGATTAGGGTTATCTAGGTTACTTTGAAACCCTAAACAAGGTTTTTTAGGTTACTTTGAAACCCTAAACAGGGTTTTTAGGTTTACGTTGAAACCCTGATTAGGGTTTTAAGGTTACTTTGAAACCGTTATTAGGGCTTAGGTTACTTTGAAGCCATAAACAAGGTTTTTAGGTTACTTTGAAACCCAAACAGGGTTTTCCCCAGGTTGCCTAGAAAGAAACACTAAACAGGGTTTTAGCACTGGTTACAAAGCATAGAGAGGGTTTTTAGGTTGATTATGTGTTTTTGCCATGTTTATTGCGTCTTTAGGCCCTGTATTGGTAGGAAACTCCTCTGCTAATACGGCCGACGCCCATTCATTCATTTTTGTAAGTTTTTTCTTTCTGATTGTTTTTAACGTAATAATAATAAGCCAATAATTGACTATAATCGGTCATCGGTGTCCTAGTCAACAACTGAACATAGCCTAGCATTTCCTTCTCGTTTTCCGCGTTTTTCGTTTATGTTTTAAAGCATAAATAATCCTTTGATATTACTTACTTCTTGTTTCAGACACTGAACCTCTAATAATAATAATAATAATAATAATAGAAAATCCATGAAATTCGTTGTAATTTTATACCGCGTGATCGATGAAAGCCAAATTTAAGGAACACAAACTTGAATTTTGATTAACTGTTGTCAGATTTTGTTTTAGGCGCAATCTTAGATTTTTAAGAAATCATCTTCAGTATAGAATTCCAGCTGCCACCTCCACTTTTCTGTGTAACGCCATTTCTATATGACGTAGCTCACATAAACTTTGTTGGCTTTAAATCGTACTGTAATTCTGATGCATGTTTTTGAATATTTGCAGGAGTCTGAACTGGTAACGGTGAGTAGTTAACGGACTGTTTTGTACAGTAGCTGTGGTTGTTTTTGACTCTCCAATTCCTCGATTTACAATGTGTGGGTTCTGAGAATTTTAGCGGATAGCAGATGACGGAAAACGTCGAATCCACGCTTGGCATAGTTTCGGCAAACTAAAAAAATGCGGTTGTTCCATTTTATTTTACAGTACGGTCGAAAAAATTTATTGAAAATAATAGCTATCGCTGTTGGGCAAAAGATAAAAAGCACCGTCGGGACCTGCAGCACCGTAGCACCGTCGGTCTCATCGGACCGTATTCCTGTTACTCTCCTCTTCCGTTTTTAAACGCCGTCTGCAGAAAATCGGCCATTTCCCCCCCCCACTGGTTCGATGAGACCGACGGTGCTACGGTGATTTGGGGATGGGGATACGTACAACCGAATTTCGGTGTTGCTCGGTAGTATGAACCGAATAATTCGGTATTTTCATCTATTCGGTATTTTTGCTACCAAATAAAATAACTGTGTAAAACTCAATATTTTGCTGCTTTTTAACGCACTTTGCCACAAAATGTTTAAAAAAAGAAATAATCTCACTGCTTTTCGGTTATGTAACTGGCTATTACACAGTTTGATTGGGTTAAAATTTGCCCCAATTCTGCCAACGCCTTTAAGCGGTTGTCTGAAACAGTTTTCTTTTGTTTCGTGCCAGCTTAGGCGGACCTAATAGCTGGAAAACATTCAGAGAAACCAATAGATTATGTACTAGAACTGTTAATTTTGTGCTAAGAACGTATTGAGTTTTTGTGGGCCAAAATTTTTTATTAACTTGTTTTGAAAATTGTCAACCTTTTAAACAGTGATGTGCCTAGCTCAAATTTCTAAAACTCGGTAAGTATTCAGTAAGTAAATCCAGAATTTTTGAAATTCAGTAAGTACGAGTAAGTACTGGGTTTTTCAAAGAAAACCCGGTAAGTACTCAGTAAACAATTCAGTAAACTCGGTAAAAGCTTCAAAATTCAGAAATATAAAATTTATCTGAAAATGTTTGCCTGATACAGCTTTCAGCTACTAGAATCCATTTTCATTGCTGATTGATGAGTTAATGTAGCTCGACTTTTCAGAATTTTAATCATGTTTTGTGTTATTTTACATTATTTATTGTGCTAATTGGCATGCATGGAAAGCTTTAAAATATGCACACTACACTATACATAGTGACTAGATGATGTGGCTTTAGATGAAAAACCTGGCCAAATTCGTAGGTGAAGATTTGTTCTAATTTTCGCCATTTCCTCACAGTTCATCAGACTGATGCAAAAAACGTCAATCAAAATATAGCTGCAAAAGTAGATATAGTTTCTACTTTTACAGTCTTAGCGTCTGATAGTCTGTTTGCAATTCTGCCGCGCAAAGAAAGCTTAGGTTATGTCAGCTGTGAAAATTGCAAAAAATTGGCAAAAATTGTGTGTTTTCGTCGTTAGCAGATCTATTAGCGAAAGAAAGAACCGTGTATTTTCTTGAACAGGTGCGGTGAGCTACCTATTGCAGAAGTTTTTACTCAGTAAACAACTCAGTAAATTACCGAGTACCCAGTTTACCGAATTTTTTTCTAATTGAGTAATTCAAAATTGAAACTCGGTATTCAGTAAGTAAAATTGAGAAAAATTTTTACCGGTGAGTAAAAGTACTTACTTTAATTCAAAATAACTAAGTACCGAGTAACTTTTACTCAGTAAATTTACTGGGAACAACACTGCTTTTAAATCCTGGGTGCGCCTCTGCAACAGACGCTCTGAGTGATGTCTCGTCCTCTTCATCAACTGCGACTATCATTTCTGGCTGGACACAAACCGATAATAAA